>JAIUZE010073184.1:0-18002 GCA_022085475.1 Heliosperma pusillum
ACAAATTCCTATTATACATTTATTCTATAAAAATAAAATTATTAAATTATACAAACCGGCGATACGAGATCGCAATAAAATTACAACCAAACCGTTATTCCCTTACATTACGGGTAATAACGATTAAAAATAACTAGGCCATACTAGGTACAAAATTTGCATAAATTACTAAATAAATGACATTCATTCATTCAACCATAAATTAAATAAATTGCTGCAAAAATTCATGCCAAAATCGTCCTATATTCAATTCATGCTCATTGTAGCTCGATTTTTTTTTTCGGGATTTATTGATTTTTAACCATTAAAAATCACTATCAACATTTAAATCGCATTTAAATTCAAACTAATTAACTAAACTAATTTAGAACTCAAAATTAGTCACTACTAATTTTGTTGGTCATTAATTAGATCGATTTGATTTCATTTGCTAAATATTATGGTTTAATCATAACAATTATGAAATAAAACCAAAATAAAATATAAACATCATAAAATTTGAAACCAAAAATTTTGTACATTCTGGGACATGTCCAGGAACTCTAAAAATAAAAACATTTGCTCAAAAAAATTTAAATTAATTTTAAGAACAAATTACTTAATATTTAAAGGTTTTATCAAATATAAAAATACTAAATATAGTAAAACAATGAAACAAATTATGAAATTTATCCAAGTATCAACATCAAATATAATGTACAAAAGTTTCAAGACCCATAATGGACGTTTCAATGACATTATAATCTCATATCATCGACTTTTATCGTATAAAAATCAATGAGCATGCAATACATAAGTAAAAGTCACTAAATTTTACATACAATATGTAAGAAATGCAGGTGAGATCATATTAAAATTTCATGGCCAGAATCAACATGAAACTATTTTTAGTTAACTTTTAACTCATAAAATGCATGTTAACTCGGTTTAAACGCCATAAATCAAAATAATAGCAAATTAATCCCTAAAATCACGAAATTTGACCACAAACATTTTGAGGTCATTAGGTATACATGCACCCAAATGTTTCGTCAGAATCTTATTTTAACTCAAAATCTTTGATTTATTAGTTATCTTATAACATTAATAAAAATGTCCAAAATGAACACGCATGCTACAAGCTAGCTCTGATACCAATTGAAACTCCATAGACCTTAATTAGACTCCTCTAATTATTTACTAAATAACTTTTTAATTTAGTTTATAATGATCTATGTAACATGCATGCAAATATAAAGACATTTCTATAAGAGAAGAAATTTCCTCACATTGGTATGGAAAATACAAGGGCACAACAAGAACTCCTTCTTGTTGATCTTGAGCTACAAATATGGTTTAACACAAATAATCTCCAAGGTAGAAGATCTCCTCTTAGTTGCACCAAGATGAACCAAACAATCTACCCTTATTATTAACTAGATAATAAGATAGATAATATACTACTAATATTAGACTATATTACTACACTAGTAATACTTAGGAAACATTAGTATATGAGAGTTGTAGTGAGAAGATGAGTTTTGAGAGATGAATGATAAAATAAGTAAGAATGAAGAAGTAAATAAATTGAACAACAATTGCTCAATTTATAGCCATAATGGCCGGTCCATTCATCACCCAAAAGTGATATTTTTCTTCTTATTTTATTTCCATGTAAGGTGGTAATGTGTTGTAGTGAATAAAATGATATCATGTTTGCTATTCATGTCATAAGCATATGTTGCTTATGAGTATAAATAAGAACAACCAACATCATCATTTGACTTCACCACAACCGGCCATGTGAGCCTCAATTTGATCCATTTTGATTTTTGATATTTGTCCCACAAATACTTATTAATCATATGCTTAATTATCTTGTATAATTAACTGTTAATTTGATCATATAACGATTATATGACACAAATAAATGAATAATATGTACTTAACATTTTAAGTAGTATTCTACCATTATATCAATATATAATGGGTCCCACAATGCTTAGTTAATTTATTTTACAAATCTTTGTAAATATAATTAACTAATTACCTCTATCTCAAAACCTCAACTAATTTAGTAATTTAACGATTAATTACTAAGTTAAATCTTATTTAATCGTATTAAACTAAGAATATAAATTTATTAGTCAATTATCGGCATAATTGAAAAATAACTAATTGAATTTTAGTTTCTTAACTCAATTTCTAACAATTACTCTATACATATCTGAATAGATGTAATGTACTAATTAACTGTATCGATAACAATAATTAAGTTCTATTTGGATTTCATCCTTTAGGTGTGACCGAAAGGGATCAGTTGATCACCGCCGTCATACGACAATAACGTCAAACTCTAGTCAGCCAACCGTTATGGATTTACGTTAATCAACTGACTAATCATATATATAGTCAATAAATATCCCAATTATATTCCTTAATAAGATTCATTATGTTGCGCACTATTGTGGAGGACACCTACTTCAACAATATTATATTATATTATTATTTAATATATAGGAGAGAGGAGAGAGCAGGAGAGAAAGGTTCAAATGAGTCCTTCATATCTTTTGAGTCCCTAAGTCCTCTTATGAGCCCTTAGATCTTTCAAGTTGGGTGGTTGAGATTAAAAGCAAAAAGTAACCAATACACTAATTCTTTACTTATACACTAATTAATTATCTTTCTCTCTCTAGCTTAAAGTTGATGACATTTTAGCATTTTTAGGGTTTAACTTTTGTTTTCAAGGGTAACTTTTGTTTTTTTTACGAGTGTGCAGTTTCACAAGTGTAACTTTGATCTTTTACGAGTGTAACTTTAATTCAAAAAAGTGTAACCTTATACTAAAAAATGATTTTACGACAAGATTTTGACATTTTACGTATTTTCAGAGTGTAACTTTAGCCTTTTACAAGTGTAACTTTAATTCAAAAAAGTGTAACCTTTTACTAAAAAAATGATTTTACGACAAGATTTTAACTTTTTACGTATTTTCAGAGTGTAACTTTAGCCTTTTACAAGTGTAACTTTAATTCAAAAAAGTGTAACCTTTTACTAAAAAATGATTTTACGACAAGACTTTTGTTTTTTTACAAGTATGCGGTTTTACAAGTGTAACTTTGATTTTTTACGAGTGTAACTTTAATACAAAATAGTGAAACTTTATGCTAAAAAATGATTTTAAGACACGGTTTTGACATTTTTCGTATTTTTAGAGTGTAACTTTACACTTTCACAAGTGTAACTTTAATCCAAAATAATGTATTTTTATACTGAAAAGTGATTTTACGACAAGTTCTTGATATTTTCCAAATTTTTAAAGTGTAACTTTAGCGTTTTACAAGTGTAACTTTAATCCAAAATAGTGTACTTTTATACTAAAAAGTGATTTTAAGACAAGTTCTCGACATTTTCCATATTTTTATAGTGTAACTTTAATTTTTTTTACAAGTGTACTTTTAGTTTTGAATTATATGGCATCTTATTTTTGAATTTTAAAATTTGAACTAATTTAAAGTGTAACTCTGACCTTTTCAGAATGTAACTTTATTATATAGAGAGTGTAACTTTAGTCATTTATAGTGTAATTTTATCCTTTTACGATTGTAACTTTAGTTAATAATAAGTCCATTGAGGGTGTAATTTCAGTCTATCATAACTTTAGTCCATTTAGTCCATTGAGGGTCTAACCCTTAGTAATGTAATTTAAAGTGTAACTCTAGTCTTTTCAGAATGTAACTTTAGTATATTGAGAGTGTAACTTTAGTCGGGTTTAATTTCAATTTAAAGTGTAACTCTAGTCTTTTCAGAATGTAACTTTAGTATATTGAGAGTGTAACTTTAGTCGGGTTTAATTTCAGTCTACTAACAACCCGAATAATTTTGTCAGAAATCTACTTTTTATTTAGTAGATCTAAAAGTGGAGAAAAAGAAATAAAAATAAAGGAAAATAAAATGTAACACTAAATCTGGAAAAATAAAATTAAAAGTCATACTAAATATGAACAATAAATCAATGGATCTCAAAAAAAAAAAAATATTAAATCTGAAAAAATCAGAATAAGAACAAAAAAAAGAAAAAAATGAGATCTAAAAAGTCATACTTTAGTTCATTGAGAGTGTAACTTTAATCTATTGAAAGTGTAACTTTAGTGAGTTTAGTCCTTTAAGTTTGTCAGTTAAGTACACCAATATTACTATGTACTAAATCTGAAAAAAATAAAAAAAGTAAATCTATAAAAATAAAAACTAAACTCATACTAAATATGAACCAAGATCTAAATATGGACAATAAATGAATGTATCTAAAAAAAAAAGGAAAAAAAATACTAATTCTGAAAAAATCATAAAAAGAAAAAAAAATGAGAAGGAGGAATGAGAAGGCGTTGGTGGCAGAGAGAAAGGCGACGGGAAGGCGTCGGCAAGGGCGCATGGCAGAGAGGAGCGTTGGTGGTGACTGGTGGCCGGAGTGGAGGAGGCAGAGGAAGCGGCGAGGAGTAGATCTAGGTTTTTTTTTTGTTTTTTTTTTTTGTGGTGGAGCATGTTGTCGTGGTGCTCGTTGCTCGGTGGCCGGGGCTTTGAGAAGGAAGAGGGGGAAGGCAGAGGAGGGTGGCGGCAGGCGTGCAGTGGAGGGTGGTGGTGGGTTGTGGGCAGTGGAGGAGGGTGGTGGCGGAGGAAGATGGTGGCAGAGGCGTCGGTAGATGGTGGCAGGGGGGTCGGAGGATGGTGACATGGGCGTCGGAAGGTGGTGGCAGAGGCGTCGGAGGGGAGGGTGGTTGCAGGGGCGGCGGGTGTATGGTTGTGGGTTTTTATTTGGTGTAGGTTTTATTTGGGGTAGGTTTTATTTGGTGTAGGTATTTGTTGGTGGTGTTGGGTGGTGGAAAAATGAGAGAAAATGGAGCTTTTTTTTGTTAGAGAGAAGTTTAATTGTGTGATAAAAATGATATTGTGTGGGATGAGAGAGAAGTTGTTGAGTGGAAAAAGTTATATAGTGTATTAGGGTTGGATTAGGGGTTAATTAAGTAAAGAAGAGAGAGAGTGGAAAATTAGCTCATTAATCATCTTTTGGGAGCTCAAATCTCAACCATCCATCTCCCTCATCCAATGGTCCAAAAGAGGACTCATGGACTCAAGGTTTTGGGGTGGACTCATTTGATCTCATTCCTATATATATATATATATATATATATATATAGATAGATATATATATATATAGATAGATAGATAGATAGATAGATAGATAGATAGATAGATAGATAGATAGATAGATATAGAGAGAGAGAGAGAGAAAGAGAAAGAGAGATGAGATCAAGTAAGTCCCTTTATTTAGGTGAGTCCCTAAGTCCTAATCTAAGCCATTAGATCTTACAAGAGATGGATGGATAAGATTAGAAGCATTAATGCACTCACCTACTACTATTTAAGAGTAATTTGAATTTCTGAAATTTTAAAACAAGTTTTTTGTCACTTTATCACAAATTTATGTAACTTTAGTTTTTTACGATTGTAACTTTAGCCCTTTAAGGTGTAACTTTATACTAATTTGCTCATTTTCGAGGGTAACTTCAGCCTTTAATGGTGTAACTTTATGCTAATATAGTTCATTTTATATATTAATATAGATTTATGTAACTTTAAGAAATTTTTAATGTAACTTTGGTCTTTTACAAGTGTAACTCCAATATTTTGTGAGTGTAACTTTAGTCATTTAAAGGCTATTTTGTATATAAAAAATTGAAATTATGTAACATAAGGTAATTTTGAATATATTAATTTGATTTTATGCAATTTTAGGTAACTTTAATAAAATTTGATGTAACTTTAGTACAAATTTATATAACTTTAGTCAAATTTTATGTAACTTTTAGCCAAATTTTATTTAACTTTAGTCGTTTTATGTAATTTTAGTACTTTTACTGTGTAACTTTAGTCTAAGATGATGTAACTTTTCTCCCCCACATCGACCTCTACTAACACCTACAATGACAACACCAGCAGCAGTACAACCCCTGGCCCCCACTACATCCCCCTCCCACTGTCCCACTACCCGCAGCCCACCGCTACAGCCCCACCTCCACAGTCCCCCGACCCATATCAACAATACCCCATCCCCATCCGACCCCCCTTCTCTTTAACCCACCACCAAAAACTACTCTACCACCAAAAAAACATACCACACAAAAAAACGGATCTGAAAAAAAAAATAAGAGGTGGTGGCCGTGGTCATAGAGAGAAGGAGGAGGTGGCGGCTGGTTTTGAGGAAGGGAAGCCGAGAGGAGGGAGATGAGGTGGCGGTTGGTGGAGGCCGAGAGGAGGAAGAGGAGATGGCAGTTGGTGGAGGCCGAGAGGAGGGAGATGAGGTGGCGATTGGTGGAGGCCAAGAGGAGGGAGAGGAGGTGGCGGCTGGTAGAGGAATATGCGGGTGGAGAGGAAAAGAGGCCGACAGGCGGCGACGAATGGGTGGAGATGGCGGCTGGCGGCAGCCGATGGAGAACGAGTGGAGGAAGAGGTGGCGTGCGGCGGTGGTTGGTGGAGGACGAGAGGAGGAAAAGGTGGCTGGTAGGTGGGTGGGGTTTGATAGATAAGTGGAGAGAGAAGTGGGAAGAAAGAGAAAGTGAATAGGTTTTCTGATTAGGGTTTTGGTGTGTTTTGGCTTTTATATCTGCCTTTTATTTTGTGATTTAATCTTGACCCTTCATTGATTTAATCTAATGGTATAGATTAGGACTTATGGACTCACTGTAACATCCCCAATATCCTCCTAGTTTAAAAATTCCAATTTCATTTAAAATAGGATAATGGGTGTGCCACAATGTAATCGAATGCGGTGATACAGCCATGATTTAACAGCAAAAAGGATAAAAGTCCATATGAATAAAAACCAAGGTATTGAAATCCGATTACAACATTCCAAATTTAGCGGAAGCAAATCAAATTTATAAGTCTCAAAAACCCTCAAATGTTTTAAAGTTCAAACTTCAAATATTCCATGATAGCGCGCTCTCCCCAAGGGTTCTCGACTCTACTTTCCACAAGTACCTGTCATACGATCTGCTCACACAGTTTGTGGTCATCGCAGGTCCAAACAAGGACAAAACAAAAGAAGGGTCAACAATAATGTTGAGTAAGGTAAACAATCCGAAAAGAAGAATTGGTAAATTGTAGAATACTAACTTGAATTACATTTTCAAAACAATGTATGAGATATAAGAATTTTCAATAACAACATGTGGTATTTCATATAGTCAAGAAGAAATCATGAGTGTTTCCAAACTTTTCGAATCACATTCCTTCCAATACCTTTTCCATTTGAAAGAAAATATTTCTTTCGATAAGTTTCCAACAATTTCAAAACCACATTTCTTCCAATACATTTTCATTTGAAAGAAAACATTTCTTTCAATAAGTTTCTATCATTGGTATACTTGGATAGAGGCCGTATGGAGAGGGTCCCCTCGCCCTAGTCCGGATAAGACGAGGTTCCCCAAACCATGTACTAAACTGTCCAAACATCTCGAGTGTGCACACCCTTCCAAGTGCCAACCCCAAGGAGGAAGATAAGAGGACGGGGTCTCGATCAACTAACCCCCACCAAAAGATCTGTATAGGAGGTCCCTTATTTGGGACAACCTACCCCTTTACCAAAACCGTTTCAGAACCAATATCAAAACCTTTCTAAACAATTAAATCCATTTTCTTGAAATTAAACATTTCCATAACTTGTACAAAAGATCAAACGGTTTTGGTTTTCAAAGCTCTTAAAAATCATAAGTCCTTCATTTCATTTCAAACACAATTCCATTTTCAAGAGATTGGACAACATCAATCATATTCAATATTCATTTTATCACAACAATTCCAATTAATAACAACAATCATTACAAGCATATTAAATATTACAACATTCGGAACAATACTCAATAGTTCAAGAATAGTGTACGGATTAGTGTTTTCCCTTACCTCACAAGGTTGCTTAGGGAACGGTTACAACGCCTCTTTTACAAATTCCGAGTCTACAATATGTATAAAATATCGATTACTAATGCATCCAAGTCGGTTCTTAAATTTCTTGTTTTACATTACTTGAATTATACGGTTTCCATTATGTTAAGTTCCGTTAACCAACTCATCCTGCTCTGTAGTCTATAAATATGATTTAGCACAAGACCAGAATGTATATGAATGATTTATTAATTCATTTCTTGTTTGGTTTAGTCAAGAAGCACACATGCAATGAGATTAAGCAAGTTATATTAACCTAACTACCCTTCACGATTTTTCAGTCGAAAACAGAAACTCTAAATTGTCGTATCTCTCTCATTACTAATCATTTTGATAAGTGGTTGGTGGAGTTAGATTCCTTGAGATGTTCTCTAAGTTTAATATTCAGAGGGTCAAAGCCTAAACACGTCTCTAAGTTGTACTAATTTACAGTTTAACAAAATCTGTCCAAAAACGAGTCTTAATATGTTATTAGGTGGGAATTGTTTTTAACAAATCGTAACGCCAAGATTCGAAAGTCTAGAGTGGTCTACTTTCCTAGTAGTTTAACATATTAAAAGGTGGGATGTTAAAAATGTTAGTAAGTATAATTTCAAAAGCCTTTTATGACGATGACAAGTTTTCACTAGTAAAACTATTACACTCATTAATCTCGTTTTTTCCAGATTATAGAACGAACTTGTAAAAATACTATTAAATTGAAAACATTATATTTTAATGCGTTGTTAGTTTTTGTAGATTCCTTTATGAGTCTACTAACTTTAAGTACTTGTAGGTTGAAGTCTAAAACAGAGTTAAAGATACCCAAAATCATGTTTTTTCCAGAATGTGTCGGATTTCGAGTCATCAAAGGTAACAATGCATAACTCCGTGTTAACAAAAAGAAATGAGTTGATTCCAGAGCCTAAAATGCTTTAAATTTAAATTATATTACCATGTTAAAATATGAGACATGAAATCGTTAAATAGATATACTTTTATAACTCATTAAGTGAGACATGCAATCCCGAGTTGCCCAGAAACAGGTTCTACTAATCTATTTTTAATTTTAAAACGGTGCATGACATGACTACAAAATTTTGTGAGCCGTTTAATAATATCATAAGGTACAACATATACTAATTTCACATTAAAATAACGAGTTTAAGGCCGATTGATATTCTGTTCATAATCAAGCTACGGATTTTGACACTTTAATGGTTGTTACTTGCTTAGATCTATGCATGCATGAATGGAAACTTGTTTAATTATTGTTCTATGATTTAAACTAAATGAATAGGTGTTATTAAGGTTAATAAACATAAAATGGTGGTTTAGACATTCTTACCAAGTGAAGATCTTGGTGCTAAGGCTAGATCCTTCTTCTTCTTCTTCTTCTTCTTCTTCTTCTTCTTCTTCTTCTTCTTCTTCTTCTTCTTCTTCTTCTTCTTCTTCTTCTTCCTCTTTTCGGTTTCTCTCTTTAAGTCCTCACTCTTTCTATTTTTTTTGTGCTTGAATGAATGGAAAATCTGATGGGAAAGTTGTATGTGATTAAATGGAGTTTTGAAGAAAAGGGTTGGAAAAATAAAAAGGAGGCATAGGGAAGGGGGAGTGGCATGAGCATGGGGGACAAAGGGGAAACATGAGAGTCTCATGCATTGGTCCATTTTCTTGGCATGCTGAGGGTTGTCCAAAGGATTTATTATGGCTGCTTGCAATCTCGCCTAAGGTGGCGTTGGGACGGGTTTGCGCGACGGAAAATGATGCACGCGACGGTGTTTTATACAACCTCCAAATGCAATATCATTTTACCAATTATCGACACAATGATTGTGTATGTTCTTTTCTCATTTTATCATGGGTGAATTTGAATGAATTTTATTATTATTTATCCTTAATGTTTGACGATTATATTTATTATTAAATTAAGCGACTAGCGGTAATTGTATTGTTACCAAATTTTCCATTTTATCTCATATTGATTTTAGCCTCTTAAAACACTTTATTATAATTTGTTTTAATTTTTTTTTTTGACGGATTTTACGGGTATTACAATCTACCCTCCTTAAAAACAAACTTCGTCCTCTAAGTTTAAAACATCCCTCTAGGAGCAAGAAGTATAACCTCATTCCTTAATATACGAGGGAAAGACGTAGGTGTTACATCTCATCTCCCTTAAAGAATGTTACGTCCTCGTAACTAAATATTTAGCTAAAATAGTTATTTGAGAACTCCATGTATCATATTTTAAAATTAATTTAGCGGCCTTAATTAACCGTTATTCGAGAACTTCACAATTCATTTATCCATCATCTCACATCCACAAACTATGGTATATCTCAAATCCATTATTGATCATTAAAACCAACACATACTCTACTAATTTTATCATTCTCTATTGACGTCAAAACACTAATGGGCCAATAAGGTTTCCCCGAAAATTCACCCTTAAATTTTCTCCATTGGTCAATTACCATAATTGATAACATTCTTCTTAGTATAACTTACTTAAAACCTTATTTCTTCATATGCTACAAGCCTCCAACAACTACGAAAACTCTTTACAGATTGTTATAACATTTACCTCAAATAGCCAAGTGTTCCTCAAGAATCACAATCCATATCATGTTACATCAGACTTCTATCTTTCACTTAAGTTCCATTGGTCATGTCTATTACTTTTCCATAAGATACGTATCCTTAATCATATCCTTAACTTCATCACAAATATTATATCCATTTTCTCTTTGGTGAACAATTGTATATAAGCCTCATATCCTCTTTTGACTTCTCTCGACATTAATCCTCTTTTCACCATTAATCATAATCTCTTGCCTCTTTACTGAATGCACATACCAACAAGAATTCCTTCAAGTATATTGGTAATCACTTGTTCTTAATATCTTAGGACACGTAAATATCCAACTTACTACACAAGATCACGCCACACAGTTAGCTACTATCCCAGTGTCCATTTTATTTGCAATAACTATTATTCTTTCCAAACATACTACTTTCATTTCAATAAAAGATAGAGATATAATATTTGGTGATATCATTTAAACAAATAGTGTCTCATTACACTCCTTCAACATATGAGACTTAAAGATCTCAAATCGATTTCAATGTCATGGATAGTATCTCATTCTACTACCTGTAGCGTTTATATCACACACAGTTAATTAGACAACAATCGTATGTATAACATCTCACAGTATTATGCACATGATTGAAATTCTTCCTTAAAACTAAATATCAACAGTGTATACGTCATCTCGTACTGCCGTTCATACAACTGATACCTCAACAGTCATTTGTACCATCAGGACTAAGCATCCAAGGTTATTCAACCAATCTTATATCATAATCAGTACGCCAACATTGTACCAACTCAAGTATCCATGTTTTTATGAATAATAAATAGGCTAATAATTGCCTAAGCTAATATTCACCCTTTATTGTCTTTGATAAATTATTATAAATATCCACGATATAGTTAGCTTGTATGTTCCTAATAACGAGACTGTACCCACGTGTACTACATAAATCCTCATAATTATCACCATTGAAATCCCACTCGAATTCCACACTAGATCACACTCTTCTTCGTGTTCATCACCTTCTCTTGCCTTCTCTAGTGGCGTATATCCTCTCCCTTTCTTTAATTAGAATTAATCAACGACTCTTTATGGCCAGTTAGACTATATAGCCCATAGTTATCATGATCTCAATCTATAAGCTCAAATTAAAGATCTAATCTACTCTGCTTTTAATAAAGTTAATCACCCTATTTTTTTGTTCCCCATACAAAATCTCTTGTCACTCTACATGCTTCATATTCATCCAACTAACTCCTTTATTTCATGGTGTGGTTGCTAAGCTAGCTTAAACATGTAAACTTATCTTTGTCACTAATGTGTCCACAAGGTCTAAAGGAGCGTCTCAAAGATGTGACACCCCACGATTTCGCAGTAAAGTAAACACATAGATTTGCAGCGGAAAATACGAGATTTTAAAAACTTTAAAAGCAAAGCCGCGAATGTCACTATGTTACAAAACCAAAACTTAATTTAACAAATCGTTTATACAAATTGTATCTTAAATAAATACAAGGGACATCGATCCCTTGATAAAACACAGTTAATATACTAAACTAATATAAACTATGCGCTAAGGGTAAATCGTTGTAAGGACAACGCTCGCTAGCTCACTCGCCACAACCCCATGCAAAACACCAACCTGCAACCTGTTCATTCATTAAAATGAATGCCACAGTCAGTGGGGAGTAACTCAGGGTTCTCCCAGCCATATCACATCAAAACGTGCATAAACAAGCATGTAATCATGTGTCATCATGCAAATATATATATCATGTCAGATGTAAGAATAACATTATGATAAAAACAATATACGAGTAAATAAAACCATCATCCATCATCATCATGCAATACAAGACTTGGGGAAGACTCCCCTTGGCAACCATATAGTACACTAAGGGCTTGCATCTCACCATTAGCGACATAAGCTTGAGAAGGTTTGGGACTCGACATACAAACCAATCATAGACATCCAAATCAATCAAGTATACAATCCATCATGTGATCAAACATAAGCGTACACACTCTCACGGTAAATGACACGCACTAGCATCATGTACAAAAGCAAGACAAGTCAATGAAAGTCCACGGGATAAACGTTTCCCTGAACCCATACACGATAAACGTTTCGCATATGGAAGACTCTAATCCTGCCGGTAGGACGACAATAATAATGCGGTCCTAGTCTAAACCTGGCCAGACTCTCGGGACAAGACGTGTACCCGATTCGACATGTGGCTAGACGTGCACACATCCAAGACTCGGTCAAACACAGAAGCCGAGTACCCCAAATCCGGCAGTACGGCCAACGGGAGAGGCGGACAAGAGATCTATAGTCAATAGTCAAGCTAGTACGCTACATGCAATGACACCACCTCGCAAGGATACAACATTTGACGACCGGGTCGATCAACGCATTGCGTTCACCTCCTAACAACATCGTCATATCCCCACTAAACATGCATACAAGCATCAAGGATACACCCCATCAATCCGACATTCCAGTCTAACGAAGATAAGGTGTAGCCGGGAAATGAGAGTTCAAAGCACTCAACAAGTAGTGCTCAAATCAAACACAAAAGGGTAAAACCGACTCAAGAGGAGACATATCAAAACCGTCAGAAAACATGTGGTATAAGCATGTGAGATATCATATATTCTAAACATGAATATTTAATGTTATTACGTAAGTTTATAAGATAAACAAACCATACAAACTATTACATGTGAAGTCATATGGAAAAGAAATAAGAATAAGCTACAGGGGGTGCCAGCCGGTCAGGGGGACCGGCCGCCGGCTACCCGGCTGGCGCTACTGTAACACCCGGAAATGTACCCTATTTTTATAGTAAAAATATTTTAAGGTTACTTTCAGTGAATTATAGTTTTAATCGTAAATTTAATTTCCGAGTCGAATTTAGAATTTCCGAGTTCGTATTTGGAATTTCCGCGAGATTCCATGAGAATCCCGTCTTAAGGCGAGTTTGACTTTTGTTGACTTTTTCCTCATACATACTCATACTTCCTTAACCTATTTTCATTCTCACAAACACAAACCAAACTTACTTCTTCCTTAAGCAAACCAAAACCCTTGCCTCCATAATCTTTCCGATCTTTGAATCATCGTATCTTCCTCGTTTCTTGTTGAAATTCACGTAAGTTCGTCTTATTCTTCCCCTCTTATCTTCCTCTATCCGTATTTATAATAAAATTACCGTCTTTCTCGCTTTTCAAACTTTCCGTCTTTCTCAAGGTGAAGTAAATTCATCTTTTATGATCTATTTGTAGGTGGTGACCTTCAAGATCCCGACAAAGACTATTTCCTAATTGAAGAGGAGCTTGACGAGTAGTGAAGACGCATAAAGGTAACAGTGAAGGGTTACTCGATATCATTTACGTGTATTATGTGATTTCTAGGTTAGAAACCGTATTTAGATTATGGTTAGTAAACTTATGACTTGTATTATTGTTGATGGATGTTGTTTTTCGAGTATTCATATGAGAAGTGATGAATTAGAATGATAGTCGATAATTATTAAAAGTTGAACCTTCGTGAATTGGATGATTTTCGTGCATATGGACCCCAGCCGGTCCACCGGCAGCCGGTCAGACCACCGACTGGGGCAGTGGCTGTATATTATTGCATTGTTACGTGATTTTGAAGTAAGGCATTGGTCTCAGCCGGTCGACCGGCAGCCGGTCAGACCACCGGCTGAGACACCCCTCCTTCCCCTTTGATTTTCAAATGACCCTTTGGTCCCAGCCGGGTGACCGGCAGCCGGTCCACCTGACCGGCTGGGACACCCTGTATTTTCAAGTTGGTTTTCATATGTTGATTGGCCTTAGCCGGTAGACCGGCAGCCGGTCCACCTGACCGGCTGGCCCTTGCTGGATGTTCCTTGTGATTTTTGGTTACGGTTTTCATTTATAATAATTCCGATCGTTCGTGTGTCGTATAATGTAACACCCTGTAAATTTGGACCGTTATTATATTTTAAAAGTAATATTTTAAATCAACTTTAGTTTAATATTAATTTAATTGAAATAATAATAATTCGATAAAATATAATTTTATTTTATTTTGAAGTAATATAATTATTTTTGATAGTTTGGAAATGTGTAAAAGTAATTTAAACTATATTTAAACCTTTTTCTTTAATAAAAGAGTATTTCAAAGAAAAGTCTTAAAAATGGGATTTTCTATTCCTTACGGTCGTTGGGTAAATGGGTTAGGATATAGGGCATTGGGGTACTTAATTTTCTAGTAAACTCGTGTTTAAAAACTTTAGCATTGTCGGAAATCGCGTTTGACGAATAATTCGAATTCCCGTCAAATCGAACCAAAACCGAGTAAAAAAAAATAGACCCAATACCCATGATCCTTATGGCAACCAGCCAGCCTTCCCCTCTCCCTTAGGTTTCATTTTTATTTTCCCTAATTCGTTCTATCAACATCAAAAATCAAAAAAAAAAACTTACAATCGTAATTTCAGCATAACTTCTTCGTTTCTAGTCCGATTTTCGCAAAATTTATATATTCGGAATCCTCTCTTCAAGATCTACATCCTAGTATGTTTTAATTCCAGTTTCCCTAATTTCGATTTAAGCTTATTTTTGGGTATAATTTCGGTTTATGTGATAATTGTTGTGTTTTTGTTGTTTTAAATAGGTGAAGATCATGAAGACGACTTAGGAGACTCATATATAGTAGAGGACGAAGGGTAGTCGCGGTTTTTAGGGTTTTCTCAAGGGTTACTTTCGTTTTTCTAGCTTAAGGTAACTATTCCGAGTTACTCGACGATATAATGTCACAGTTGTTATGTGTTGGATGTTATGTGAGTAGTAATTTGTTAGGTTTTATTCATATGAATTATTGTTGTTAAGTTTATTAGTTTTATGGTTATTTCATATGTTTGTAGTGTTGAATTGAATTGATAATGGTTGTGTGTTGTTGGAATGGTTTTGTATCATTGTTGAGACGGGTTTTGGATGGAAAAGGAAGGAGATAGTAGGGCTGCCCAAAACAGCCCCAAAACAGGCCGTGTGTGGGGCGTGTTGGTGGCATGTTTGCGTGTTTGTGGCGTGTTTGTGGCGTGTTTGTGGCATGTGTGTGGCCGGGTTTGGCTGTTGTTCGGGTTGTGTGTTTGAGCCTTTGTTTGATGCTTTGTGTTTGTCATTTGTACAATTGAACATGTTGATATTTTGGTGTATTAGTAATTTTTATTATTATGAGAAATTGTTGGAAATGGGTTAGCTTATAAGTTGGAATAATTTTTCCTTATGTTGATAATTTTCACATGAATTGTATTATGTTGAATTGTGTGATTTGAGTCAAAATGAGTCAAGACTCTGAGCTGGGCCAATATGACCGAATGAGTTTGGTCAAATTAGGTTTAAACCGGTCAGCCCTGATTTGACCAATGACCCGTCGCGGGACTTGGGTCGGGGATTTGTCTTTGGGGTAAGTTTGGATGACTATGGTTGATATTGAATGTTATATTTTAATGCCTTGGCCATGTTGGTTTGGAATGTTGGATTGTCATTTGATTATATTTGTATGTAGTCGTCCATATGCTAGCTTGTGATCATTTGTATTTACAAGTTTGGACTTTTTGCCCTTCTTATTGTTAAGTTGGCTAAAGTATTCACTTGGGACGAGGTCCTAAGTAAATATCTTCGGTCATTGTCATAGATAGGTCATTATAGTCTTTGACGAGTGTATGTTCACGGCTTAATAGCCTTTGTGTTCCCGGCTTGGTGGGTTTATATCCAAGCTGGGGCATGACTTTTCTGCCTATTTTGTGAGTGGATGGTCAGCTTAAGTACTAGCCAACCCTTTGGTGGACTCCTTAGGGTACTCATGTGGTTTTATCATGAGTCTTGGGTGCGGTGGTTTTATCCGCATTTCTCTAGGTCTGCGCAGTCTAGGATTAGGGTTGAGTTGTATCTTGGCCATGTTTTAAATGTAACCTCTGAGCTAAAATACTAGCTTCCCTACCTCGTGGTATAGACTCGAGTTACAAAGTGACTATTGACTGTACTAGGAACTTATGCCTGTCTCTAGATATATTGCCCTTTCTTGTTTGATGATTCTATGAAACATAGAAGGTGAGATGCAAGCCGGCTATGGTTGATAGAGTTTGGATTCCCGTATGATATGTGACTCACATGATAGTGTAGCTTGAGTTGGTCTAGTATTCACATACTAGGACTATATGTTATTTATATTGAATTTCACATGAAAAGCTTGATGGTTTAGCTTTTAAATGGGCTATGTATTATATTTGCTCATATTTATATGCTTTCATGTTATATTAACATGACATTTCGTGGCTGGGAGAACTCGGAGTTACTCCCCACTGACTGTGGCTTTCGTGTTTGTATAAAATGCGATTGACAGGTAGGTGATGCTTATATGGGGTACACGGACGAGCTAGCGAGCAAAGTAACCTTGGAACTTAGATTGGTTCCCATTTTGTAGTGACATGTATGTCACACTTTTAGAGACATATGTCTCCCTCTGTACATTTGTTTTGTATCATTTTGTTCTCCGCTATTTATAGCGATGGTTATGTAAATAAGTTTGTTTACACCTTGCATGTTTTGACACCTTCTATTAGGATATCTTTATAACAGGTTCAGGTTTTAAAAATTACAGGTTTTTACTTAAATGAGCCTATTACAAACATATCCATGCAGTTTTTATTTAGAAATTACGTGTTTAATTTTTCCGCGATTTTTGAGGGTGTCACATATAATTTAACGTAGCGACTTATAATATTAATGTTTTGAATATATGATATTTCGTTCGCTTGTATCACATGTTTTGTGACGGTTTTTGGTATGTCCCACTTTGAGTCGGTTTTTACAAATGATACGGTTTGAGCACTATTTCGTCTTGTGCTTTGTGCTCTCATTCCCTTGGCTACCTCCACGTTCGTAAGGCTGGAATGTCGGAACGGGGAGGTATCCTACTTCTTTAATTGTCATGTGTAGTGGGCATATGAGAACTGTTGGGACGTTTAAACGCATGTGCGTTGTTCGACCCGGCCGTCAAATGTTGTATACTTGCGAGGTGGTGTTATTTGCATGTAGCGTACCGCTTGTTATGTGGCTAGAGCTCTTTTCCGCCTCTTTCGTGAATGTTTGCTACCGAATTTGGGGTACTCGGTGTCATATGATTGACCGAGTCTTGGATGCGAAACGTTTATCGCATGTCGAACTGGAAAATGCGATTTCGGGATTCTGGCCAGATTTAGACTAGGACCGGGTATTTATATCGTCGTCCTACTGGAGGAAATTAGTGAACATATACGAAATGTGATCGTGTATGCGTTCAGGGAAATGTTTATCCCGTGGATGCCTTTTAATCATACTTGCAATGTACACGGTGCTACTGCGTTTCATTTACCGTGAGAGATGTCGTCTTGGTGTCATCGTTCTTGG
>JAIUZE010073187.1:0-10107 GCA_022085475.1 Heliosperma pusillum
TCCATTCTCTTTTATTCACCTGTCGAAACGATGATTCCAACTTCGAGAGGCTTGCTTAATTTAAGTCCATAAATGGAACGCTTAAGCTTGCATTACCTTCTAGGATTTTTTAGATCACATGAAACCTCGGGTTGTACCATGTACAACTCCTCCTCCAATAACCGTTAAGAAGGCGGTTTTCACATCCATTTGCCAAATTTCATAGTCCAATGAAAGCGGCAAATCGCTAAGGAATTAATCCGAATTGAACGCAGCATAACTAACGGGTGCAAAAATTTTATCATAGTGCAATCCTTGCACTTGAGTGAAACCCTTTGCCACTAGTCGTGCCTTGTATGTATCTGGTTGTCCTTCTACAGAATGCGTTATTTTATAAAGCCATTTGCACTGAAGAGGCCGAACCTTATCAGGTAAGTCAACCAGATCCCATACGTTATTCTCATACATAGAGTCCATCTCGGATTGCATGGCCTCAAGCCATAGCTTAGAGTCGGAACAGGTCATGACACCTTTATAGGTAGCGGGTTCGTTACTCTCTAGGAGTAAAACGTCATCTCTCCCATTCTCCTCGACCATACCAATGTATCTGTCTGGAGGAATGAAGACTCTACCCGACCTCCTGGGTTCCTCAGGAATATTTACCGCAGCCGATGATGAAGGAACAGTTTCCTCCATTGGTTGCTCGGTGGTTGGCTCTTGACCTCCGACAGATCGAAGGTTCTATCACTCATCTTGTTCTCGAGAAATTCTTTCTCTAGAAACTTCGCACTAGCCGCAACAAAAACACGTTGTTCGGTAGGCGAATAAAAGTAATGACCAAACATTCCTTTTGAATAACCAATAAAGTATGTCTTGACCGATCGTGGGCCGAGCTTATCGTCAGGTCTCCATTTGACATAAGCCTCGCAGCCCCAAACCCGAATAAAGGACAAGTTAGGGACCGTTCCCTTCCATAACTCATATGGAGTCTTGTCAACAGCTTTAGACGGACTTCAGTTAAGTATTAAAGCAGCTGACAAAAGAGCATATCCCCATAATGAGTCAGGCACAACCGTGTGACTCATCATGGATCGAACCATATCAAGCAATGTTCGATTTCTCCGTTCGGACACACCATTCAATTGTGGTGTTCCAGGTGGAGTTAACTGTAGTACTACACCACAGTCTTTAAGGTGTTGATCAAACACATTCGAAAGATATTAGCCACCACGATCTGAACGTAGTGCTTTAATCTTTCTATCCAGCTGGTTTTCAACCTTATTCTGGAATTCCTTGAACTTGTCAAAGGACTCACTTTTATGCTTCATTAAGTAGACATATCCATATCTACTCAAATCGTCCGTGAAAGTGATAAAATATCTATAGCCATCTCTAGCGTTGATTGACATAGGTCCACACACATCAGTATGTATGAGTCCTAATAGGTCAGCAGCGCGCATTCCAACACCTGTGAAGGAAATTCGAGTCATTTTGCCTATGAGACATGATTCACACGTGCCAAAAGATTCATAGTCAAATGGGGAGATAGTCCCATTATCAATGAGCTTCTTCACGCGCTTTTCATTTATGTGTCCCATACGGCAATGACATAAATAGGTTTGATCTTTGTCACCAACCTTTGCGTTCTTATTACTCACATGCATTATCTCTGTGGTTTGATCTAAAACATATATTCCATTTATGGAAACAACTTTACCATAAATCATATCGTTCAAAGAAAAAATACAGCTATTATTCTTTATTACAAACGAAAATCCGTCCTTATCAAGTACGGAAACTGAAATAATGTTCTTAGATAAACTGGGTACATAGTAACAGTTATTCAGAAATAAATCAAAACCACTAGGGAGTTGGATTACATATGTTCCCACTGAAACGGCAGCAACTCTAGCTCCATTCCCCACCCGCAGGTCCACATCACCCTTTGCGAGAGTTGTGATGCTTCTTAGGCCCTGCAAATGATTACACAGATGAGAACCACAACCAGTATCTAGTACCCAAGTTCCGAAACTTGCATGGTTAATCTCAATCATATGAATAAAAGATGACGTACCAACAGGAATGACGCGGCCTGATTTTACGTCTTCAGCATACACGGGGCAGTTCCGCCTCCAATGCTCAGACTTGTGGCAATTGTGGCACTCCACGTTATCTTTGCTCTTTGTCTTGCCTTGTGAGCTACCGCTAGTCTCACCAGGCCCACTCTTGACCTTTCCTGGCTTTTTGAACTTTTGCTTCCCTACAGCTAGGTCAGCTTGAGCCTTGCCCTTACCCCTAACCTTGTTGTTAATCATGAGAACGTCCTGTTTCACGCTCCCACTCAATTTCAGATCACTCTCGGTCTGTACGAGAAGTGAGTGGAGCTGATGAAGACTTTTCTTCATATCATTCATATAGTAATTTGCGCTAAAAAGGGCAAAACCATCATGAAGTGAATGGAGCACACGATCAATAATGATCTTCTCATCGATTTTACAACCAAGAGCTTCCAGCTTCTCGACATTCTCAATCATAGCAAGAATGTGTGGGCTAACCGCTTGGCCCTTCTGGAGTTTCGCTTCAAAGAAGCGACATGTGTACTCATAGCTAACGATCCTCGGAGCTTTCGAGAACTCGTTAGAGAGAGTGGTGAAAATCTTGTTTGCACCCTGGGCTATGAATCGCCTCTGCAAATTGGATTCCATTGCAAAGATGAGTACATTCTTTAACGCACCCGCCTCCATAACGAAATCACTATAAGCAAGTGATTCATTAGCTCCTGCATTGGGGCCTGGGTTAGTCGGTAGTGGCTCAGTCAAGTACTTGAGCTTACCGTCAGCAATGGCAGCATTCCGTAATGCCGCCTCCCAGTCCGCAAAGTTTGACCCATCATTCTTCAGTCGCGTGGACTGATTCATGTTGTCCATAAAGATCTTTAGCCAGGACTCGCGAGCGAGTGTAGCACTTGGCATTGGGTCATCAGTATGGCCAGCCATTATAGTTATTAGCAGTTATATCTGTATATAACAAATTTGAAAACTGTGGAAAAAAAAAGAATATGATAAGTTTCATCGTTTTAAAAATTAAGTCTTAATGCAAAAACTGTTTAATGCGATGACTCAAGCATTTATACAATTGACCTCCCTCAAGAATTATATAAATGATCCCAAGACTCAATTTCTGTAAATTGATAAGCCAACCTTTTGGCTAATTCTACCTTTAGAATTCTCGGTCGATAAATTTCTGTAAATTCTATCTTATAGTCCATTATAATCCCGAGATATTACTCGTACTATAATGTTGAGATAAAATAGGTCAACACTCACTACTTACCCAACGTAGAAGGGGTCATATTATGACTTCCGACGAAGAAGGGGTTCATAGAAGTTTTTCCTATAAAGACTAATCTCAATTTTCATTTTAGAGGAAGATCCCATCATCTTAAATTAATTCATTTTAAGTGAACAAATTCTAGCATTTCGTGAATGATTTAGACTAAGGTGATGGCCCTATGAACGAGTGACATCTGTATGTCTAAGATGAAAATTCAAGCTATATGAAACATTTTTCATGCATTTTAGGTGGTTTGGTTTAGGCGGAATATGATGCAGTTATTTAACATGTGAATGAAAAACAAACAAAAAAAACGGAAAAATACGTAAACTATTACAACGGTCCTAGTGTGGCCTATCTACCAAAATGAACATTAAATACAAGTTTGGAATCCATCCTTATGGACCCGAGAAGCTTGACTTTGTCTCATCTTGGTCCATGTAGCGGGAGTGAGCATCCGATCTCCGTCTCTAGTCTTCTTAAAATTACATTTAAAAATTACAAAATAAACCTATTTACATTCTAATTCCAAAACATAATTAAAAGAAAAATAAAAGGAGATTCGAGATCTCAAAATTACAACCAAACCATGTTTTCATCATTACGAAAACATGATTAACTAAAGCCACACTAGGTATTACATTTTTCAACCAATTGCAAAAATACGTAAAATAAACCATTCATTTATTCATTCAACAAAAATACATCAACTATATAAATTAATACTACAAAACATAATTCATTAATTATGTTGATTAATTATCTAAACCACCATTCAAACTGATCAAAATTATGTGACAATTCCTTAATTGCCCACAACAATTTTAATCTTCCATAATCCATTTTTTTTTATTTTAAACCTTTTTAAAATAATCGGGTATCATTATTGTGAACCTTTTCACAATAACAAACAAACATTATCTTTATAATGTCAAAAAAAAAAAACAAACAAATTTTTTTTTTTTTATATACTGGTCACTGGTCACTGGTCACTTTTCATCGTGAACAATACCAGTAAAATTTTTTTTTTTTTTTTTTTTAACTTTCTTTCTAACGGTTTAAACCAAAAACCGGAAAAACAGTAAAATAAATACAAAAAAAACTGCTGTAAACAGCAAAAAAAAACAGGAAATTTTTTTTTTTTTTTTTTTTTTTTACAGTAGCAGTACAGTAAACGGGCAGCATGTACTGCAAAAAAAAAAATTTCGGTGTTGCATATATTGCTAGATCGGTACAAAATTCAATATCTAATCGTTATTAAATATTGATTCAAACTAGATTATTCAATTTAACCTTTTAAAATGAACATCTAAATCACGATTA
Organism: Heliosperma pusillum; assembly: GCA_022085475.1. Classification (NCBI taxonomy): domain Eukaryota; kingdom Viridiplantae; phylum Streptophyta; class Magnoliopsida; order Caryophyllales; family Caryophyllaceae; genus Heliosperma; species Heliosperma pusillum. The sequence continues at coordinate 4,636 of JAIUZE010073187.1, forward strand.
AATCGATTATCGTTATATTCATTTAATCACAATCGCTTTGAACATCATTAAAATTTAATCATTGTTCAAAAAACATCAATTAAAACAATGAATCCGAAAAAAAAATAGCAACATCAAAATCAAAACATTTCCATCTTATTTTAATTCAATCCTTATCAAATTAAAACAATCACAAATTTATTATATTGAATTTTAACCTATTAAAATAACAATATCAATAAATCAACAATGGAATAAACAAAACCCTAAAAAAAATCACACGGCTTCAACAAAAAAAAAACAGCCGTGAGTTTTTTTTTTCGGTAAAACAAATTTTTTATTTTTTTTTCTCAAATTTATATTTCATAAAAATGAAAAACATATAATATAATTTTGTAGCCAAATGCTCTGATACCACTTGTGGGAAATAACAGTTTACATCCCCTTAAAATTTAGGATTATAACAAAATTATATAATATGAAATTGCAAGTCATAGATATGAAAACAATACAAATGTAGAGAAAAAGAATTAAACCTTTGGTCCTTAGCAAATTAGGCCTAAGAACAGATATCAAAATAGATATCCTCCTAATTGTCTCACCCAAGATAGATCGAGATATGCCCTTCTTTTTGCTAGAAAGATCGATTCAAAGTTACTGTTAACTTTTTAGGTTTTATGTTTAGAGTGAGATAGAGGCACAAGTTGAGAGAGTAAAAAAAATTAGGTTAGAAAATTTCTTCTCCTCCTCTTGATGTCACGGCTCCTTTAGGGTTTTAATGAGGAGATTAGTCTCCTCAAAACCACTACCCATGGACCGAAAAACCCGAGTGTATATGGACTATTTTTCGGTTATATTAGCTTCTATTTAATATAATGTTATACATATTATAATTGTCTAATATGTCGTCATACATTAATAAGGTCCATTACAACATTTTGCAGTGGATATATTAACATAACAATTATCATGACAATCGTATAATATATACTTTAATTATAAATATCGGTATATCTATAATCCTGCTAATTAAATATAACTGTTTCTGTTTAATTACGAATTAACATTTTAATTCGTTTAAGCTCACATTATATACAACAATTAAATATAATATTTTATATTCAATTTACGAATTACAGTTAATTCGTCTCAGCTAAATTTATTTAATCATTATTAAATAATTATATCATCATCACAATTTGACTAACCTTTTAGTCAAAAACACCGACTAACCTTTTAGTCATTTAATAAGGCATCAATATGATTATTTTCTCAAATAATCACATCTCTCAATCACATCCTTTAGGTGTGACTTTTAGGGACCAGTTGATCACCGCCATCTGTATGACAATAACGTCAAACTTATCTAGCAAGCCAACCGTTATCGATAAACGTTAATCAACTGATTACAATACAAAGTATACCCTGTGAACCTACAGAGATTTATTTATGTTATTGCACTAACTGTGGAGGACACTGGCTCCAACACGTGAACCCTAAACTTAAACTACTTGACCTTGAAATAATAAATGAGAGATGGGTAGACTTAAGGACCTAAGGTGGTAGTCTTTGGTGTACTTGATGTTTGTTAGGTTCTAACTTGTTTGTTGATTGTGTTGAGTGATGTTATGTTTATTTATATCTACCGTCTTAAGGTGGATCATTGTGTTACCTAGAAGAAGTATCCTCTACCGAAGATTTGAAGATTGACAAGCCTAATTGAAGTGTATTTTTCCTCATCTATGAATTCTCTCGTCTTTAATGTATCATGCTCTCTTCCTTCTATCTAGGTGCTTCTTTCTCTTCCAACTTGTTTGCCTCTTGGAAATTACTCTTGATAGTTCCTACATCTTACCATTGGTATCCTTACCTTTCTCTTGTAACATTTTTGTGGATGCCATACCCATTTGTTTGTGGTATATTATACTTGGTCGGAAGAACTTTGAATTTTGTGGAATATTAGTGATTGTTAGAATGAATTTTTGATTTGAGGAAAATGGTGTAGATCTAAATTCAACCTATATTGATGATTGGTTGTAACTCTAAGGAAAGGTAGTAAGATAAGTTTGATGATTTTAATGCTTGATGCTTGTCATGACTAATGTGTGGATAGTTCATGATATTTGATGGTGTAAGGTTGAATGAGTGGGCTAAGACTTCTTAACCCATTAGCGATTTAACCTTTTGAATTTAGGAGTTTGAATGATGCCTTGAGTTCTAAAATGCTTTTGAGACTAAGTGACTTCTTGTGGATTCTAGTTTATGTGTTAGAGTATATGCTTGGTGGAAAAGTACTTGGCTATAATTCTTGGATTTAGAAATATGATCTTATATCATGGTATCAGAGACTTGGTTGAGGTAGTAAGTCGTTATGATAGACTAAACCATGTTACTTAAGGATTATGGCATCAGTGGAATCTGATTAGATGAGCTATGACGGTGATGCCTTAGGATGTTGATGATGACGTTTTGTATGGTGTTTTACCTTGTTGGCCATAGGAGTTGAAAAGAAATTTGTATGAAGAATACCTTGTTAGTCTTTTGGTTTTTGAAACCTTTGAGGTTGTGTTGAATATTTGAGCTAAAGGAATGTTAATATGCTTGAGTTAAAATTACGCAATTGGGAACCCGTGTTATATGAAGGGATGGATGAATTGGGTTGTAATCGATTTGTTAAATCTAGGTGTACCTTAATTTGATGATTTGTGGTACGATGGTCCCTTGTGAGAGACCTTTGTTATCGGGATGAGTTGCTTTGCTATCGCCCTGAGTTTGAAAAGGGAATTTTGTGGATTAAACCTTAAACCTTTTTCTCGTACCATTATCCCTTTCCATTTCCTTTCATGCAAGTTCCTACTAAGCCCGATTCCTAGGAAATTGTTTTCTCTTATCTCTTCCTTGCTTGGCTACCTTCATAGCTATATCTATCCAATATCTAGCTTTTGGCTCCCTGCCTCTACCGTTCCTCTAATTTTCGTCCGATCTTATCGCGTTCGTGTTTCCCTCGAAATCTCCTATCGTTTCCAATGTCATGGTGTCATTGTCTTTCCTCTGGTGAGATGATTAGGTTGTTAGCTAGCTTCGTGTTGATTTTGAACATGAATAGGATTGAGATTTAAACCTTAGGATGAATCTGTTGGTGGTATTGTACCCTCTTGGTGGCTTCATTTATTGAGCTTGCTAGTGTAGTTCTATTTTGGGAATCAAGTTGAGCGAGATGATATTCGTTGTTGTTGAGTATTATATCGGTTGCTTGGGATATCATTTGGGAATTAGATGTCTCTAATTGGTGGATTCTAAAAGAGACTTTGCTTTAGGGTAATTGAGTTGGTACCCAAAGTTTGAGTATTATATCGATTCATTTTGAGTTTTAGAGGATCTAAATGATTTGAATGGTTGTCTGATTTCCAAGTGCTTGGTCATTTGTGGTTTGGAATTTGTAATTCTCTTTTATTCTTAAGGAACCGTAGTTTGCTAATGTGACTATTTATATTTGAGGCTTCGAGCGTAGTAATGATTGAATTAAGGATGTTATGGCGTATTAAAGAATCATTATAAGCGATAATGGATTGTGGACTTTCCCTTGTCGTGAGACCTTGATCTTAGATAATTATGTTTGTTGCTTTGATTGTGTTTTGGCTTTTGAGGATGAGAAGTCCATCGTGAATTTAGAATAATGAGTTTTGGAATAAATTGGATTAGAGGATTTTATGGTAAGGACCGTTCACTTTGTGGTTGTTAGTAGAGATGGTCCCCTAAGATGAGATTTCTTTGGTTAGTGGGTTCAGATAGAGTATGATGAATCTAACGATTTTATAGTACGTTAAAGGACCTCTCCTGCAGATTGCAATCTATGGACCCTAGTCGATGCTAATTAGGTTTGAATGGTTAGGTTGATGACTTGAGGTCTCGTCGTTATGAAGGATTTCAGTAGAAACCTAATGATTGAAAATGTTGAGGTGTAACTTGGGTAAATTACATCCTCTTGAGGATTAGAGTATTAGTAGAGTTAGTACTATCGAATTCTTGTAGATCTTCCTGCCGATTTTATTGTCATCTTCCTATCCCTACGAATTCGATTTGTTTTGTTTTTGCGTGTTTTGTATACATTTTCATACACTGAATTGTGTTTGTGATGCTCGAGTCGCTCTATGTACGTGTAATGTGTTCTTATTTGGATTTTATCTTTGATAAAACCTTCAAATTTCCATATTATATTTCTAAATTAAATTTTCAAAGAAGTCCAAAGATGTATTTTGTACCCTCGTTTTAGAGAAAATAGATTTCTTTTCCTTTTATACTTGGATTTTGCGTTTGGTTGGATGTTTGGATTTGTTATTGGAGACGTCTGGTGACTAGTCCTGCACTTACTAACGTTTGTTTTGAATTTCGATTTCACTATTTCGACTTTAATTTGATTTGGATAATTTGAGTTCTCGTTCGCGACGGGCACTCTTGAGATCCGTAAGTAAGCTTCGCACTTATGAAAAATTTCCTTAAACCGTTTCGAGAAGAACATCATTTCATAAATGTTTTCCCTTGTAAAAGATTTCGTGTTGATTTTGTAAACCGATTCTTGTCCTTGATACTTTTTTTTCTACTCTCAAGTTTCGAGGACGAAACTTTTTAAAAGGTGGGGTGATTGTAACACCCGCAAATGTACCCTATTTTTCTAGTCAAAATATTTTACGGATACTTTTCAGCAAATTTTAGTTTTAATTTAGAATTTAATTTTCCGAGTCGAATTTAGAATTTCCGAGTTCGTATTTGGATGTTTCGCGAGATTTCAGGTAAATCCCGTCTTAAGTCGTATTTGACTTTCGTTGACTTTTTCCTTCATATACTCCCTCAAACCCTAAATCCTTCTTTCATTTTCCACTTACTCTTTCTTCCTCATCAAACCACCAAAAACCTAAACTCCATTTTTATCAAGCTTAGATTCGTCGCTACTCCTTCATTTCTTGCTCAAATTCACGTAAGTTCGTCTTATTCTTCCCCTCTTAGCGTCCTCTATCCGTATTGGTAATAAAATTACCGTCTTTCTCGCTTTTTAAATTATCCGTCTTTCTCAAGGTGAATGATATTCATCTTTTATTATCTAATTGTATGTAGGTGGAGACTAGAAAGGTTTAGAAACCGTTTAAAGACGCGAAAAGGTAACGGTGAAGGGTTACTCGATATCATTTACGTGTTTATGTGTTTTCTAGGCTAGTAATCGTATTTAGATTATGGTTAGTATGCTTAGGACTTGTGTTGTTGTTGTTGGTTGTTGTTAGTGGTTAATTGATATGTGAATTGATGGTTTGTTATGATAAATGAGGATTTTTGGTTGTTGATAACATGTTGGTTTTGATCGTTCCTGAATCCCGTGTGGGACGCAGGCTGCGTCGTGGTGACGCAGGCTGCGTTAGGCGCGGCCGACTGCAGTTTTCCTACACTGACCCCTTTTCGTAAAATGATCATATCTCCATCGTTACTTGCTTGTTTTGAGCT
>JAIUZE010073202.1:0-14115 GCA_022085475.1 Heliosperma pusillum
TTTGGTCGCGCTTTACGATGAGTCGGGAATAGTAAATGACGTATCGCTTAAAACCGTGAAAAGTTATTCTTTAAATTCCGAATAAATTCAAAATAATTATATTAAATTATGATAAATTCTAATAAATCTAAATAAAATAAATCAAAAATATTATTTTTTTAAATAAAATTTCGGTCTTCAAACTTATGAGGCGAGTCGGGAAAAAGTCAACGGAAGTCACAGTTGACTGAAAAGTCGAGAAAAGTCAAAGATGACTTAAAAGTCAAGAAAAGTTTAGGACGACTTAAAAGTCAAGAAAAGTCAATGACGACTTTCAAAAAGTCAAGAAAAGTCAAAGACGACTTAAAAGTCAAGAAAAGTCAAAGAGGACTAAAAACGGTCTTTTCATGAAATCTCTCAGAAATTCCAAATACGAACGCGGAATTTCAAAATAAGACTCCGAACAAAAATTCCTATTTTAAAAACTTAAGTTCTACTGAAAAGTGTTAGTAAATATTTTCACTAGAAAAATAGGGTATATTTCGGGTTGTTACAGTCAAACTCTAGTCAGCAGAGCGAGACCGATTTACGTTAATCAACTGACGTGGAGTATCAAAATATACTAATCATGCCACGTATATTCCAAATGAGATTTATTATATATATGCACTATTGTGGAGGACACTTACTCCAACAATCTCCTAGTTGTCCGATACAAGTTGTGCATGTAGCAACACTATTGCGGAGGACTTCTCCTCCCACAATATCTCCCACTTGTCTCGACAAGTTGTGTGCTACCGATTCTCTTGTCTCTTTTGTGTCACTTCCTACCTCTCATTGCAAGGTGTCTTACAGGTCGCACATGCAATTGAAAATTATAAATAGAGTAGTGGCCACGCATTTCCAGTTACTACTCCTCGAGTGGCCCAAAGATGTTAATACCCAACATGGGTTGTGACAACCCTCGCGAATGCGGAAATATAAAACATACAAGCATGTGAATTATATAGCGGAAAATAGGGAATTTTAAAAACCTTTATACATGCAAGATAGAAAAATACGAGGAGTGTCAAAATATTACAAACTAAATAAAAATACCACAAGAGACGTAGTGTCTCAAAGTGTTAACAAAAGACAAAGTAATTAGCAACTAGCTAACACAACGTAGATAGGTGTTTTCATCCAAGGACACCGCCAGCCTAGCTCACACCCGCAACCCAAAATACAAAGCAAAAAGCCATCCATGCAGCAACCTGTTTCATATCATGAAAAACCTGAACGCCACAATCATTGGGGATAACTCTCCGGTTTCTCCCAATCCATATCACATGTAAACGTACATGATAGGCATACAAAAGTAAAATCAAGCTATATATATTATACATTTTATTACGAAAATAAGAATAGATAGGCAATCCAAATATCTAATAATCAGATCATGTGGAAATCAAATCCGAAAACCATCATGTTAATTCCACGACGCGGGAAAGACACTCTTCGGCAACCGAATACGGCTCACTAGGGCTTGCATCTCACCGTTAGCGTATAAGTTGATAATATTGAGACTCGAACAACAAAGCCATGCCAATCATAACAATTACCATGAATAAATCCATCATGTTATCATCCATTCAAACAACCCAATACATAGACGGTGCCCAATCATGCAATGACCATGAATAATATCATGAAATCACGTATTCAAGAACGACGACACAAGACGACATCTCTCACGGTAAATGAAACGCACTAGCATCGTGTACATGGCAAGTATGATTAAAAGCCATCCACGGGATAAAGCATTTCCCTGAACTCATACACGATGCTACCTTTCGTATATGTAGACTAATTTCCTCCTGGTAGCACGACGATAATAAATATCCAGTCCTAGTCTAAACGTGGCCAGGATCTCAAAATATAACGTGTTCCGATTCGACATGCGATAAAACGTTTCGCATCCAAGACTCGGTCTTACAATATATATGCCGAGTACCCCAAATTCGGTAGATCAATTCACGAAAGAGGCGGAAAAGAGCTCAAGCCTCATAACATGCGGTACGCTACATGAAAATAACACCACCTCGCAAGTACACAACATTTGACGGCCGGGTCGAACATTGCATAGCGTTCAACTCCCAACAACGTCGTCGTATGCCCACTAACACATGCATTTAAGCAGTAGGATACCTCTCCGTTCCGACATTCCAGCTGTACGAACGGGAAAGTAGCCAAGGAAATGAGAGTACAAAGCACAAGACAAAACAGTGCTTAAACCGTAACATTTGTAAAAACCGACTCAAAGTGGGACATATCGAAAACCGTCCCGAAACATGTGATACAAACGATAAACGGATCATGCGACCTATTATAAATTTTGAGTTTTAGAAGTTAAAGGAAAAGATCACAGCCGTGTTCCAGGCCGGTCAGGGGACCGGCGGCCGGTGGGCCGGCTCAGAGCACAGGCAAAAATCCAATAATCACAAAAACAGAGAAATGTGGTCTAGGCAGGTTTATGGACCAGCGGCCGGTGGACCGGCACAGAGCACCCCTATACAAAAATTCCAATTTCTCAAAGTTGTTACTGATGTGTTCCCAGCCGGTGGGCAGACCGGCGGCCGGTCGACCGGCAGGGAACACCAGTTCACCCGAGAGCCTCTTTCACTTAACCAATTCATTTCAATTCTCATATATACTTCAAATAATTATCAACAATCAATATACATCATCAACATTCATCATATAACAACATTCATTAATCATAATATGATTCCTAAGCTTCTAATCGTATTCTAAATACGATTTCTAGCATATAAAGCATGTAAAACACGTAAATAATACCGAGTAACCCTTCACCGTTACCTTTACGCGTCTTTAATCGATTCTAAACCTTCCTAGTCTCCACCTACATACAATTAGATAATAAAAGACGAATATCATTCACTTTGAGAAAGACGGATAATTTAAAAAGTGAGAAAGACGGTGATTTTATTACCAATACGAATAGAGGAAGCTAAGAGGGGAAGAATAAGACGAACTTACGAGAATTTCAACAAGAAACGAAGGAGATACGATGATTCAAAGATCGGAAAGTTTATGGAGGCAAGGGTTTGGTTTTCGTAAGGAAGAAGTAAGTTTGATTGTGTTTGTTTTGAATGAGAAATAGGATAAGTGTAGTGTGATATTTATAAGGAAAAAGTCAACAAAAGTCAAACTCGCCTTAAGACGGGATTCTCATGGAATCTCGCGGAAATTCCAAATACGAACTCGGAAATTCTAAATTCGACTCGGAACATAAAATTCTATATTAAAACTTAAATTTGCTGAAAACTATCCGTAAAATATTTTCACTAGAAAAATAGGGTACATTTCCGGGTGTTACATGGGTGGACAATTCCTGTTGACCCATCTTACACTGTATGATGCATATCACCATGACCCAGAAGATGTCCATCGGCCTCCTTTCACGGCACGACCTAGGACAAAAACCAAAGTCAATCAGAAACTACACCGACTCAGGTAAATGGTCTCCAGTCTAAAGAATCGACTCATAGGAATAAAATAAAAATCCCCGCCACGACCAGGCTTCAACAATTTTGATAAGGGACTCTATTATGGTCACTGCCCGACAGAGTGTCACAACAGTCTGTCTATGTACACGACCAGTCATCTCCATGACCCCATGGTGCTGAACCAACCATCGATCGACTTACAATCTAGTCACTTCGAGACGTCACCTCAAATGAGTGACTGAGGACAAAACACTTAGTTCATCCTGTTCACTTGAATTCGGTTCAACTTTTATTTCAACCAATTCGGATAAACAAAGTATTAAAATTTAGTCAAACTAAATAAGGAGTTTTTAATGAAACTCTAACAATGAATGCGATTATCTAATATTTGGAAAAATTGATACGCTATCAATAATTTCATATCACATAATCTCTAGCAATTCAGGTACATATTTCAATCCCCATTGAAATGACATGACTATCATGTTCAGCCTGCAAGGCATGGCTAATGGATTAGCATAACTTGCATCTTTCCCATCTTTCTGATTGTTATTTCTCTTTGTCTACGTAATCTCACATTACATAAAACTTCTTGAGTACTTGTCTAGGTTTGAATCTAGACTTAGGATTCTTGGCCTAAAGGTAGCTCCCACTGTTTTACCAGTATCATGGGATAGGATATACAACTATAAGAACTACTTCTAGTCCCTCCAATACTGTCGAATCCAAGCTACTTTCATATGCATCATCATATGATGCAATGTATTCTATTTTCGTTGTGAAATCCGCAATGATAAACTGCCTGGAACAATTCCAGCGGATACTTGACATTTATATTTGAAAGTGTCATTCCTACTTGGAACCTTTCCAATAGTCTTTTCTGCGTGTAACTCTTCCAACAGAGAAATCTTCTATAAAACACAGCCAGTTCGTGATTTCAGATCACTTTAATCAGTTTGAAAACTGAAGTCTGTGTAACCCCTTACACACAACTCACTGTAAACTCCAAACACATGGAACATATGTTTAGTCCTTCGCAAGTACTTAAGGATGTTCTTTATGGCTATCAAGCGACTCTCACTTGGATTTGATTGCAAATGCTTCGTCAGGCTCAAGGCATGCCAAATGTCGGATTGAGTATACATCACAGCGTATATAATTGATCCCACAGCCGAAGCAAAAGGAATCAATTATTATGTGTTCAACATCCTTGAACTAGTCAAAGATCTTATCAATATAAGAATTTTGACTCAAAGCTAATATCCTTTTAGATTTATCTCCATAAATCCAGATATCTAAAAGATGTATTCTACTTCTCCAAAATCTTCCATCATCTAAAATGAGCAATTTGTCTCCACATATAAGACTAATGAAAACCATATTACTCCCACTAAACTTCATGTATCAACATAATTCCTCGAGATGTCGAGAAATATTTTATGACATGATTGACACACTAATTCCAACTCTTTAGTGCTTACATAAGACATCCTCTTAAGCTTGCAAAAATTTAACTTAGGATAATTAGGATCTACGAACCCACAGGTGGATATAAAATATTCTACCTCTTCTAGAATCGTATTCAAGAAGGTGGTTCTTGAGATCCAATTGTCATCATACTATTATGAAATGTTGTAATCGCTAAGTATATTCGAAAGGATCGAAGAATTAAGGTTGGTGCAAAACTCTTTGCCTACCAATTTATCTTTGAAAACATTTTAATGTTCATCCATGCAAATTTCGATCTTAAAAATCAATTTACATTGAAGAGGTCGTACTTCTTCAATTAAAATTTATCAGGTCACATACCTGACCATCATGCATGGAGTCCATTACGAATCACATGACTCTAAGCCATAGCAAGAAGTTGAGACTAGAAACAGTCTTTTATAAGTCACAGATTATAATTCATCATAAAATTCCTCCTGACCTCTTAAGGTTCCGAAGAAACAACTACTGAACAAACAATGAGGAAACTTTTTACTTTTTCCGGACCATATGCTTAGTTTGTGGCTCTTGAAACATTTTCTCCCACTCTGTCTTATCAAGAAATAATCGTATTTTTATTGAAGGACAGCAGCACGAGTCACAAACGCTTTGTTCTCTTGGTCAATGTAGGATTATTGAGCACTTGTTTCATTCGGATAACTTACAAATTAGGTAAGCTACCCACCCATATCGTATATGGAAAGAAATCAAACTGTTTTAAATGTGTTTTTAATATGGTGGGAAAAGAAATAGCAGACAAAAATATTAAGATCCCAAGGTTAGTCAAATGGCTCATTTTGACTTGACAAAGACAAAACCATATCGTATAAGGTTCTGTTTCTCTATTTAACAACGCCTTATCTCATAATGTGTGTTAGAGAAGTTAACTCGTGAAACTATTTCACAATACTTTTGGTGAAAATCAAAGTCAATACTTAGATATTTCTTGTTACGATTTGGTTGTAAGTCCACTATGTAATATTCTTGGTGGTTAACTACTTCACATTGAAGTTCTTTAAACTTTTCAAAGATTTCTCTTGGCACCTCATTAAGTAGAATCAAACAGAATATCTACTTAAGTCGTCGGTAAATAAAGTGAAGTAGTCATCACCATCTCTGGTTGTGCATGTTATTGGACCACACATATTCTTATGTAATATGGCCAATAACTCACTGGTTCGATTTCCTTTTCAATAAAAAGGGCATGAATCATCTTGCCTTGAATACAAGATTCGCACACACACTATAAGATTCAAAATGAAATGTTTTAGGGATACTAGTCAATACTAGCCTTTTAATGTGCTACACAATCCAGAATCAAGATTAAATCTGGGTCACCAATTTTGAGCCTTTTACAATCTATATGACAAGTAATTTCTAGTTTAGGTCAAGAATATAATTACCTTTGATTGGTATGGGATAACCATTGACCAAGTATAGGCATACAACGCCTGTTCCATTCACAAAAGTGAAACACTTGTGTCGTACACTAAAGTGGATACTATATTCTTTATTTAGAGGTCAGGTACATAATAACGTTTATTAAAGTATACCTCTAAATCAAAAACTAGATTGATCACATTATAACTTTTATATGTCTCTATAAAAATAAAACTACAATAGTTATATTTCCCTTGTAGGTCGACATTTAATCATGGCTAGTCGTCGCACGAATCATTATTATATGCATTGAATACATCAATGAAAACCATAATGGGTATCTAATACCCAAAAATTGCATTTAGCAAAATAAATGTCGATCATATAGATATTATGGGTGAAAATAGTACACCCAATTTCTAACTCTTTAGAAAACCTGGGGCAGATTCTTTTCTTGTGTCCTACACTGTAAGAATTGAATTATCAAAGGTTGGGTTTGACACCTTGCTTAGATATTGACTTTACTATTCAAAATAGACTTGCCTTTTTCCCTCGCCTTGTGCCAACATCGTGCCAACCTACTCTTGAATCTCGTTTTATTCTTAACAATTAAGAATATAAACATCCCTCTTAGAGCTTCCACTCACTTTTATGAATCTCTACCTAGACAAGTAGATTAGAATTATAATGAAGATAACTCTTTATTTCATTCATGGTTTTACCTTCAAAAAGGATAAACCTTTCATAAAATGACTACGGTATTTGGTTAATCGTGATTTCAAATAAATCGAGAAACCTAGTCGTCCCAACTGATTTGGCCTCTTTTGAGGTAAGCCTCGATAAGGAGCATTATGACGACATACCAAAAATTACAAATATTTTCTTTGGAGCAAAAAGATTGATGCACCATTGTAATAAGGAGACGTCACTAAAAACAAAATCAAAACGTTTTTGATTAAGTGTGACATATTCATATACTCTTCATAAGAGATATTTGCAATGGTTAAAGTGAGGATCAAAAGAAAAATCATTTTGTCTTTAGCTACGGTGGTTTAAACGGAGATCGCAATCAAAATGCTACCGTATAAAATAATGGAAACTCCTTTCCATGATTGAACGGATTTACAAGTTCGTAGAAGGAAAAATAATTGTCATTGCGCGAATATCATAAATATAAACGGAAAATAAACATTCATTGCTTAAATATAATTTACTTTTAAAACAATTTTAAACAAGTCACTCATATAATGACCCCTCACGAAATTATATAAGTGATTCCAAGACCCATCTTTAGACAAAAATAGTCATCGTATGCTACCTTTATCTAAAAATGGTAAGTCAATACTTGACTAATTCTACCCTTAGAACTCTTGGTTGACGGATTTCAACTAAATCCATCTCCTAGTCCCAAGATAACGCTTATCTCTTTGAGTCCAATCCAATTTTGACTTGTGATCGTATCACCCTACTTACCCGAGGTAAAAAGGAACCCACGAGCGTGGTAGCCCTAATGAATACGGGGTTCATAGGTGCTTCAATTGGTAAGGCTAAATCTCAATTTTTTTTTTAAGTTATGTGAGAGGTCTTGTCAATTTAGTTATTAATTCCCTATAAGCGAACTAAGTCGGTGAATTTTGAATAACTTTGAATTGACAATCGAGAAATAAAATGCATGTCGGCGATTTTGGCATGAGCGGAAAAATAAAGCAAGCAAATAATAAATCCTAGTATGGCCACCTAGCTAATCTAATTAACTAGTAGATTACAAAATCGGAAACCAACTCCTTGGCCCCCTTGCCTCTTCATGGCACCATCTTTTGGAACACCGACTTCGGGAATCTCCGTCTTCATAATAATTAATTACAAAAAGATACAAATAAAATTCCTTTTATACATTTGATCTAAAAATGAAATGAAATTATTACAAACGGCGATACGATATCGCAAATAAAATTACAACCGAATCGGTATTCCCTTACATTACGGGTAATACCGATTAAAATAATCTAGGCCATACTAGGTACAACTTGCATTAAAAATTAAATAAATGACATTCATTGTGACAACCCTCGCGAATGCGGAAATATAAAACATACAAGCATGTGAATTATATAGCGGAAATAGGTAATTTTAAAAACTTTTATACATGCAAGTTAAATAAAACGAGGAGTGTCAAAATATTACAACTAAATGCGGAAAATACAACAAAGAGACGGGGTCTCTTAAAATGTTAGCAAAGAAAAAGTGTTTAACAAACTATCTCATTCGTCTAGAGGTTAAACTTCCATGGACAACGCCCGCTTAGCTCACACACCCGAACCCAAAATAGTCAAGCAAAGCCACCATGCACGCACCTGTTCATTCACATGAAAACAAGAACGCACAATCAGTGGAGTACTCCGGGTCTCCAATCCATATCCCTTAAACGTACATATAAGGAAATACAAAAGTAAAATCATGCATATATAGATATCCATGTGAGTTACGATAAGAATAGATAGGCAATTCGATAAATAATGATAAGAGCATATGGAATACAAATCCGAATCCATCATGTTATTGAAAGACTCAGGAAAGACACTCTTAGGCAACCGAATACGCTCACTAGGGCTTGCATCTCACCGTTAGCGGTATAAGTTTGATAAGATTGAGACTCGACAGACGAACCAAGTCAAGTCATGCGATGATCACATTAAATCCAACATATTATCATCCATTCACGAACCAAGACATTGATGGTGTCCAATCATGCAATGACCATGAACAATATTAAGAAATCACGCATTCAAAGACGACGACACAAGACGACAACTCTCACGGTAAATGAAACGCACTAGCACCGTGTACATGGCAAGTATGATTAACAGGCATCCACGGGATAACCTTTCCCGAAAACGCATCACGATTCAATTCATTTCGTACATGTGCACTAATTTCCTCCGTAGGAACGACTGTATAATTCCGATCCTATTCTAAATCTGGCCCAGATCATCCCGTAAATCGCATTTTCCCCAGTTCGACATGCATAACTTTCGCTCCAAACTTGGTCATCATATTACGCCGAGTACTCCACAAATTCGGTAGCAAACCTTCACGAAAGAGTTGAAAAGATCTCAAGCCCATAACACTTGCGGGACGCTACATGGCAAAACCCCACCTCGCAGTCAACAACAACATTTGACGGCCGGGTCATCACCGCATATCGTTCAACTCCCAACACGTCGTCCGTATTCCCACTAACACATGCATTTAAGCATAGGACCTCTCCTTTCCGCATTCCAGCCTTAACGAACGGAAGCTATCCAAGGGAATGAGAGTACAAAGTACAAGACAAAATAGTGCTCAAACCGTATCATTTGTAAAACCGACTCAAAGTGGGCCATAGCAAAACCGTCACAAAACATGTGATACAAGCGAATGAAATATCATATATCCAAAACATGAATATTATAAGTCACTACGTAAAATTATACGATAAACGGATCATGAACTATTATAAATTACGAGTTTTAGAAATGAAAGGAAAAGAACACAGCCGTGTTCCAGGCCGGTCATTGGACCGGCGGCCGGTGGGCCGGCTCGCACTACAGGGCAAAATCCAAAAATCACAAAAACAGAGAAATGTGCTACAGGCCGGTCGATGAACCGGCGGCCGGTGGGACGGCTCAGAGCACCCCTATACAAAAATTCCCAAAAACTTCAATATTGTTACTGATGTGTTCCCAGCCGGTTGGCAGACCGGCAGCCGGTCGACCGGCAGGGAACACCAGTTCACCCGAGAGCCTCTTTCACTTAACTAATTCATTTCAATTCTCATATATACTTCAAATAATCATCAACAATCAATATACATCATCAACATTCATCATATAACAACATTCATTAATCATAACATGATTACTAAGCTTCTAATCGTATTCTAAATACGATTTCTAGCATATAAAGCATGTAAAACACGTAAATGATATCGAGTAACCCTTCACCGTTACCTTTAAGCGTCTCTACTAATCGTCAAGCTCCTCTTCAATAAGGTAATAGTCTTTGTCGGGATCTTGGAGGTCACCACCTACAAATAGATCATAAAAGTTGAATGAAATTCATCTTGAGAAAGACGGAAAGATTGAAAAGCGAGAAAGACGATGATTTTAATATCAATACGGATAGAGGAAGGTAAGGGGAGAAGAATGAGATGAACTTACGCGAATTCTATCAAAGAACGAAGGATATACGATGATTCAAAGATCGAAATCAAAGAGGGAGGCAAGGTTTTGAGATTTCTTAAGGAGGAAGTAATTTGGTTTGTGTTTGAGTAATGAATTAGGTTAAGGAGTATGAATGGAATATGAAAGAAAAAGTCAAGGAAAGTCAAACTCGCCTTAAGACGGGATTCTCATGGAATCTCGCGAAAATTCCAAATACGAACTCGGAAATTCTAAATTCGACTCGGAACATAAAATTCTAAATTAAAACTTAAAATTACAGAAAAGTATTCGTAAAATATTTTCATTAGAAAAATAGGGTACATTTCCGGGTGTTACATTCATTCATTCAACAATAACAACATAAATAAAATGCTGTAAAAATCATGCCAAAATCGCCCTAGATACTTATCATGCTCATTCTAGCTCGTTTTATGGATTTTATCGATTTTTAACCATTAAAAATCAATAATCAACACTTAAATCGTATTTAAGATCAAACTAATTATCTTAACCAATTTAGAACTCAAAATGAGTCCCCACTAACTTTGTTTGTATTTAATTAGTTCGAATTGATCGTATTTGCTAAATATAGAGGTTTAATCACAACATTTATGAATTAAACCCAAAATAAAATATAAAACTCATAAAAATTTGAAACAAAATTTTTTGTACTTTCTCGAACAGTTCCAGGAACTCTACAAACCAGAAACATTTGCCCAAAAATTTTGAATAGATTTTATGAACAAATAACTTAGTATTGAACGGTTTTATCAAATAAAAACCATTAAATATAGTAAAATAGTGAAAAAAATTATATAATTTCACCAAGATGATATAAATCAGATTATAAAATGTACCAAAAACAAGACCAGAAAAGGAGGTTTCAATTTTATGAACATAATAATATCACTTTATTGACTTTTATCTCATAAAAATCAATAATCATGCAAAACATAATTAAAAGTCACGACATTTTACATACAGTATGTACAACATGCATGTGAGATCATATAAAAATTTCATGGCCAGAATCAACATGAAACTATTTTTAGTTAACTTTTAACATAAAATATGCATATTAACATGATTTGACCAAAACCATTTTGAGGTCAGTAGGTATGCATGCAAATCAAAAATTTCGTGCAAACCAATTTTTAACACAAATTTTCAATTTTACCCAAGTTATCGTATAACTCGATTTTAATGCTTAAAATCAACATGCATGTAACAATTGAGCTCTGATACCACATGAAAGTCCTAGACCTCTAATTAGACTCCTCTAATTAGTTCATTAAATTACATTAACTTAATAATTTAGGATCTAGTTATCATGCATGCAAATATAAAAGCATAAAAGAAAAGATAAGACCAAAACATCCTTACATTAGGATTTTTCGGTTCAATATGGGCACGATAAGAACTCTTTCTTATTGTTCTTGAGCATGAAATTAGTGGATGATCTTCCATAAAACAACCTCCATAGTAGAAGGTCTCCTTCTTGTTGCACCCAAGATTAAACCCAAATAATCTTAACTTATTATTTACTAGATAATAAGTAAGAATTAATACTACTAATATTATTTTATTACTACACTAGTAATATGACATGAATATTAGTTTGCATGTGAGTTTTAGAGAGTTGTTGAGTTAGAAAGAGAAGTAAGAAATAAGCATAAAAATGAAGTAGTCCAAATGTGAACAACTCTTGTTCACTTATAAAGGCCATATGGATGGTCAAGACTCACTCAAATGAGTGATTTTTGTGCTTATTTTATTCTCATGCCAATAGGTAGAGTGTGGGAAAGAGAATGATAATGATCATATGTCATAACATGTCATAATCACTTGGTGGAGTGTGGAATTGGTAGAGCAAAATCACTACTGATTTTGTCTACACAAAATCGGTGCACATGAGTCTACAATGGACCATTTTGATTTTTGATATTTGTCCCACAAATACTTATTAATCATATGCTTAATTATCTTGTATAATTAAGTGTTAATTTGATCATATAACAATTATATGACACAAATTAATAAACAATATGTACTTAACTTTTAAGTGATATTTTACCATTATGTCAATATATAATGGATCCCACAATGCCCAGTTAATTTATTTTACAACTCCTTGTAAATATAATTAACTAATTACCTCTACCTCAAAATATATGCATTATTACCTCTACCTCAAAATATATGCATTACCTCAACTAATTTAATCAATTAACGATTAATCACTAAATTAAATCTTATTTAATCGTATTAAAATAAGACGTAAAATTTGTTCAGTCAGTTATCGTATATTTGACTAATAATCTTAAGTGGAATGAGTTCCTAACTCAATTTCCAATAAATAACTCTCGTAACTAAAAGTACATATCAAATATATATAATGCCCTAATTAAACTGTATCGTATACAAATAATTAGTATTTTATTTGGGTCTCATCCTATAGGTGTGACCTAAAGGGATCAGTTGACCACCGCCGTCATACGACAATAACGTCAAACTCTAGTCAGCCGAGCGTTACCTATTTACGTTAATCAATTGACGTGGAGTATCAAAATATACTAAACATGCCACGTATATTCCAAATAAGATTTATTATATATATGCACTATTGTGGAGGACACTTACTCCAACAGAGACATATTACATGTGAATAATAAGAAAGTAAAGGTTGGTGACAAAGATCAAACTTATCTATGGCACTGTCGTATGGGACACATAAATGAAAAACGTGTAAAGAAGCTCATTAAGAATGAGACTATCTCCCCATTTGATTACGAATCATTTGGCACGTGTGAATCATGTCTTATCGGCAAAATGACTCGAATTTCCTTCAAAGGTGTTGGAATGCGTGCTAATGACCTATTAGGACTCATACATACTGATGTTTGTGGACCTATGTCAATCAACACAAGAGACGGCTATAGATATTTAATCACTTTCACGAATGATTTGAGTAGATACGGATATGTCTACTTAATGAAGCATAAAAGTGAGTCCTTTAAAAAGTTCAAGGAGTTCCACAATAAGGTTGAGAACCAACTGGGAAGAAAGGTTAAAGCACTTCGATCAGATCGTGGTGGCGAATATCTTTCAAATGAGTTTGATCAACACCTTAGAGACTGTGGCATAGTATTAAAGTTAACTCCACCTGGAACACCTCAATTAAATGGTGTGTCCAAACGGATAAATCGAACATTACTTGATATGGTTCGATCCATGATGAGTCACACGGTAGTACCTGATACACTATCGGGTTTTGCTCTTTTGTCAGCTGCTCTTATACTTAACCGAAGTCCGTCTAAAGGTGTAGACAAGACTCCATATGAGATATGGAAGGGAACGGTCCCTAACTTGTCCTTTATTCGGGTTTGGGGCTGCGAGGCTTATGTCAAGTGGAGACACGAGGATAAGCTTGGCCCGCGATCGTTCAAGACATACTTTATTGGTTATCCAAAAGGAATGTTTGGTCATTACTTATATTCGCCTACCGAACATTGAGTTTTTGTTGCGGCTAGTGCGAAGTTCTTAGAGAAAGAGTTTCT
>JAIUZE010073207.1:0-13476 GCA_022085475.1 Heliosperma pusillum
AAAAGCCAAAACGTTTCCCTTACATTACTGTAAAACTATACAAATTACCTATGCCTACTAGGTAGGCAAAATTTGCATAAATTATTATAAATGACATTCATTCATTCAAATATAAATAAAATAAATTGCTGCAAAATTCATGCCAAAATCGTCCTAAGTTCAATTCATGCTCATTGTAGCTCGATTTCTTCCGGGATTCATTGATTTTTAACCATTAAAAATCAATATCAACATTTAAATCGCATTTAAATTCAAACTAATTAACTAACCTGTTTTAGAACTCAAAATTAGTCACTAATAATTTTGTTGGTCATTAATTAAATCGATTTGATTTCATTTGCTAAATATTATGGTTTAATCATAACGGTTATGAAATAAAACAAAAATAAAATATAAACATCATAAAATTTGAAACCAAAAATTTTGTACATTCTGGAACAATTCCAGGAACTATAAAAATAAAAAATATTTGCTCAAAAAATTAAATTAATTTTATGAACAAATAGCTTTGTATTTAATGGTTTTATCAAATAAAAACATTAGATATAGTAAAACAGTGAAACAAATTATGAAATTTCACCAAGAGTATCAACATCAGAATGTTAAATGTACAAAAAATTTGCAAGACCAGAAAGGGACGTTTCAATTTTATGAACATTATAATCTCATATTATCGACTTTTATCGTATAAAAACCAATAAACATGCAATACATGAGTAAAAATCACGAAATTTTATATACAATATGTAAGAAATTCATGTGAGATCATATTAAAATTTCATGGCCAGAATCAACATGCAACTATTTTTAGTTAACTTTTAACTCATAAAATGCAAGTTAACTCGGTTTAAACGCCAAAAATCAAAATAAATAGCAAATTAATCCCTAAAATCACGAAATTTTACCACAAACATTTTGAGGTCAGTAGGTATACATGCACCAAAAAAATTCGTCAGAATCGTATTTTAACTCAAAATCTTTGATTTATTAGTTATCTTATAACTTTAATAAAAAATGTCCAAAATGAACATGCATGCTACAAGCTAGCTCTGATACCACATGAAAGTCCATAGACCTTAATTAGACTCCTCTAATTAGTTACTAAATTACTTGTTAATTTAGTATTTAATGATCTATGTAACATGCATGCAAATATAAAGACATTTAAATAAAAGAAGAAATTTCCTCACATTGAAATGGAAATTAAATGGGC
Source organism: Heliosperma pusillum (assembly GCA_022085475.1). Taxonomy (NCBI): domain Eukaryota; kingdom Viridiplantae; phylum Streptophyta; class Magnoliopsida; order Caryophyllales; family Caryophyllaceae; genus Heliosperma; species Heliosperma pusillum. Next base: position 1,214 of record JAIUZE010073207.1, read on the forward strand.
ACAACAAGAACTCCTTCTTGTTGTTCTTGAGCTATAAATATGGATGAACACAAACTATCTCCAAAGTAGAAGATCTCCTCTAAGTTGCACCAAGATTAACCCAAATAATCTACCCTTATTATTAACTAGATAATAAGATAGATATATTATTCTACTAATATTATGACTATATTACTACACTAGTAATACTTAGTAAATATTAGTATTTGAGAGTTTATAGTGAGAAGAAGAGTTTTAGAGAGAAGTATGATCAAAATAAGCAAGAATGAAGAAGTAAAGAAATGAACAACAATTGTTCTATATATAGCCACAAGGGCCGGTTTTCACATCACCAAATGAGTGATATTTTCTTCTTATTTTATTGCCATGCAAAGTGGTAATGTGTTGTAGTGAATAAAATGATTTTAGGTTTACTATTCATGTCATAAGAACATGGTGCTTATGAGTGTGAATAAGAACAACCATCATCACCAACTACTACAACTTGACCGGCCATGTGAAGGCAATATTGATCCATTTTGATTTTTGATATTTGTCCCACAAATACTTATTAATCATATGCTTAATTATCTTGTATAATTAAGTGTTAATTTGATCATATAACAATTATATGACACAAATAAATGAACAATATGTAGTTAACATTTTAAGTAATATTTTACCATTATATCAATATATAATGGGTCCCACAATGCTTAGTTAATTTATTTTACAACTCTTTGTAAATATAATTAACTAATTACCTCTATCTCAAAACCTCAACTAATTTACTAATTTTAACGATTAATTACTAAGTTAAATCTTATTTAATCGTATTAAAATAAGATATAAATTTATTAGTCAATTATCGCATAATTGAAAAATAACTTTAATCGAATTTGAGTTCTTAACTCAATTTCTAACAATTAACTCTCGTACATATCGAATATATGTAATGTACTAATTAAATGTATCGTATACAAATAATTAGTTACTATTTGGATTTCATCCTTTAGGTGTGACCGAAAGGGATCAGTTGATCACCGCCGTCAAACGACAATAACGTCAAACTCTAGTTAGCCAACCGTTATTGATTTATGTTAATCAACTGACTAATCATATATATAGTCAATAATTATCCCAATTATATTCCATAATAAGATTTATTATGTGGCGCACTATTGTGGAGGACACCTACTCCAACACGGTTGATCCCTTAAGGTCACACCTATAGGACCATTCCCTTAATTGTAAAGTTAATTAATTGTATATCGATACAGATTAATTAAATCCTTAAATTGAACAAATTATATTTGTGAGTGAAAATTTATGTCTTATTGTAATAAGATTAAATAAGACGCAATTTTGTAATTAAAATGTTATATTACTAAAATTGATTATTGTTTATGAAATAATTTGAGATAAGAATGATTAGTTGATTATAATTAAAAAGAGTTGTAGATTATATCAACTGGACTTTATGTGACCCATTTTATATAGGGAAGTGCTAGGGCGACACCGGGTGTTACCGAGTTTCGGTAACACCCTAATAAAATAATAGAAATAAATAAAAAAGTAAAAAGTAATTTTCGTTTTTGCGCCAAAATCGTAAGGATAAAACCGTAATTCACAATATATTATAATAATAAAATTAAAATATAAAAGATATTAATTATAACTAAACTATATCTAATATTATACCAGAATACATATCATAACAAACACTACATCTTCATCTTCATCTTCATCTTCATTCCTCATATCAAATCTTTACCATGGGTCTAATTATTTGCTTATTCTGTCATTAAAAAGGGTTTACTTCTTGACAAAGTGCATTTTCTGTTGGAGTAAGAAGAGCTTTGGTTGTGTGATTCTACAAGTACTTCAATGGATTCATAGATGAAATAATCTTTACAAGTTGAATAATTATCAAACCAAATAAGGGAACGCAAGATTACTAGTGTGAACATGAAGTATTGTTCAACAATTTCAACCGTATCACACGCAAAAAAATGCTGAAAATCTTTCATTTTTTTTTTATTGTTGAATTAATTAATTAATGATAAGTTCCTAAACTACCCTTTAGCATTAGTTAATTTGAAATTTGAATTTTGATGAAAGGAAAACAAAATACATATGTGAATTACAATAATACCCCGGGTGTCGCTCACTTTGAGTAACACCCGGTGTCGCCATCTCATTTTCCTTTTATATATGTAATTATGAATTACTATTTATTTTGTTGCATAATGTGAAATGATATTTAAATTGTTAAATATACATTTATTTATCCTAAAGACATGTGACATGGCACATGACATACCACATTACAAATGACAAAATTACAAAGATAAAATGGACTCAATTTTAGGATGGGGGGCCGGTCATAGTGGGTAGTATTAGGGTGTTAATTGGTTGTTGGTTTTAATTGTAAAACCCAATCATAACACCTAATACTAGCTAGACCTATGCTAACATTTTGATAAGAACAAATGTTTAGCATGCTTGGGGCTCCCCAAGGCATGCATGTGCCGGTCTCACCCACCCCACCATCCCTTGAGAATAAATTCTCATTTTTGGAAAATAAAAAAAATCATTCTTATCAAAATCTCTTTATCTCACTAACATCTCTCATAAAAGAGTTTATGAGTATTTTGTTCTAAAGTCTTAAATCTTCAATATATGTTACTATTGTAGTAATATTATTAAGATTAGATTTTCTTTTAAGGTCACTAATAATATTTCTAGTAAAATTATTATTGGTATTAAAGGATAGTCTTGGGTGCAATCAATAGGAGAGTTTCTACTATTGAAACTAGGAGTTCATCCTCAACATATAAGCTCATGAACAAAGTAGGAAGGAGTCCTATTTTCTGCCCAATTTGTTATAAGATCAATGTAAGGAAAAGTTTTTTCTTATCTTTGTATTTTAGTTATGCATGTATAAGATCTTAATAGTTTATGAGTAAACTAATTGTAAAATGATATTAGAAATGTCTAATATTGAGTTTATGAAACTTACAAGCGGTATCAAGAGCCTTGGTTGTTGCATGCATAATCGATTTTTAGTTTTTTCGAGTTATTGTAACTTAAAGAAAATTAGTAATTTGTGTTTTATAAGATAAAATCACAAAGTTATTTGCATGTCAATATATTCTGGTCCTAATATGATTTTAGGTCATTTTGATGATTTATGGAAATTTATATTGCTCAAATATGATTTTTAGTGTTTTTATTACATTTTAATGAGTAAAATGATGTTTAAAATGCTAAAAACAGTTAGACTTACCTTCTGACCCTTTAAGGTTTACACAATATCACAAATATATTTTACTTACTGTATGTAAAATTTCGTGTGAAGTGGACTTATTTCGTATTATTTATGATTTTTATATGATAAAATGGAATAAAGAAAGGTTAAATGGTTAAAACTACTTCCGCTTTGAATCTGAGCATGAAAGTTTATTATGTTTTCACATGCATATTTTCCTGTTAGACTGGAAAATTTGAGACTAATGTGATTTGCCTAGCATGATTTATGAATTTTTAATGTAAAAATGGCATAAATAGTGACTTATTTAGCAAATATAGCTAAAATAAATTTTATGTTAAGATAAAAACTGTTCCTGGTTGCATAAATGTCCCAAATTTCAGATCTAAAGTTGAAAATTTAATATGATTAATTTTCGCTTGCTTTATGTATTTTATTTGATAAAACCGATAAAGCGCAACCGATTTTTCTCAAAACCGATTCAAAATTTTTAACCATGATTTTTGACATTATGAGTGTCATGGAAATGTTCCATAATGTACAAAAATTTGAAATTTGAAATTTGAAATTATTGTAATAAAATTTGGATTTATTTGATTAAAATATGATTTTAAAAGTCTAATTATGAGCAATTAAATATCAACAAGTTGAATTATTGTCAAAAATTGAGTGATGACTAATTTTTGAGGCCTCAATCAGTTGGGATAATTAACTTGGACTTAAATATGATTTAAGTATTGTTTGGTGATTTTAAAGTGTTATTATCACGCATTTCCGTAAAACCGGGTTATATTCGATATAAACCGTTAAATAGAGCGATTTGGCATTTAAAATGAGCATGTTTTATACATATTATAATGCTACATATTTATTATGAATGTCATATTTTGGTTTATGTAATTTGGAATTATGTAATTTTATCTTAGTATGGCATTAGTTTTCATCGATATTGCCCGAAATGTAAGGGAATATTGATTCGGTTGTAATTTAATGTGATTTTGTATCACTTTTATTGTATTATTTTATTTTACAAATGTATAATAGGAAAGTATTGTAATTTTATTGTAAATTTTGTAATTATTTGTAATGACGGAGTTTCCCAAAGACGTTGCCATTCGGAAAGGAGTTCCGAAAGAGACAGTGACCTTGGGGGGTGTGCTTATGAAGTTCAAGGGACCAAAGGAGTTGGTTTCCGAACTTGTAATAGATTATATGATTTTCTATTCTAGGAAAGGCCATACTAGGAGTTTTGCTTTTATGCTTGCATTTTAGTTAATATGTTTGCATGCATTGCCAAATCGCCATAACATGACATGCATATTTTATCGAGTATTCGACCGTGTCAATTAAAATTATCATTAATTCATCGATTTAGTTCACTTAAACGAGATAGATAATAAATTGTCATGACCTCTCATAATAAATAATTGAGATCAAGCCTTACCAAATGTTAGAACCCATGAATCCCAATTTTGCAAGGAAGTAGGCTCGGCTCACCGGGGTGCTAAACTTGTTACATTGGGTAAGTGGAGTAATAAAAGTTATTATTTCGAAATTTGGATTGAGCTCAATGGAAGTATTCGCGACCGTAGCCGCATGTGTTCCGGGCTTAAGATAAATATTAAAGTAATATTATCGACCGAGAATTCTAATGTAGAATCGATTAAGAAGTTAATCCACCGAATTATGCTGATAAGGGATGAATCGGCTTACCGTGCCCAAGTTGATATGAATTTGGATCTCAGAATCATTTATGATAGTTGGGTAGAGGTCACTATATAAATGCTTAACTTGTTTAAAATGTTTGCAAGTTTAAAACGATGATTGTTAATTATTTCCTCCTTCTCCTTTTGTAGTTTCATTTTACCGCAATGGATACATCTCATTCTACTGTACCTATCACCATTGATTCATATCACAAATCATTTGATGAAATTTGCCCTCTAAATAATCTTGATACGAGTAGAGAACTTCATTTGGGAATAGGTTCCGACGGGAATCTCAACTTTGTTACCTCCTCCAAACCCTCTTTGCCAAATCTTTTGGTGAAAGAGTCTTGGGAAGACAATCTCACCAAGAAGATGAAATCCTTGTCTTTGGAAGCAATGAGAGATCAAGAGGGTAGTGGGAGTATAAGCAAGAAAAGTCTTGCACCTAAGATGAAATGGTTCAAAAATAAGAGGAAGAAAGGTCAAAAGTATAAGATAAACGGAATAGGTAGTAAGACTACCAAAGGTCCGCAATTCAATGATGGATGCAATTATTGTCATGGCATGGGCCATTGGATGAGGAATTGTCCCATCTACTTGGACCATATTAGAGATGGACTAGTGATTCCACTCAGTAATACTCTCTCCGAAATTTTTGTTATTAATATAAATTATACCTCCACCTCAACATGGGTATTGGATACCAGTTGTGGTTCTCACCTTTGTAATCATTTACAAGGGCTAAGAAACGTGGAGAAGCTAGGCAAGGGTGATGTGGATCTACGACTTGGAAATGGAGCTAGGGTAGCCGCCACTTCTAAAGGGACCTACGTACTTGTTTTAGCTAGTGGTTTTGAATTGTACTTGAATAATTGTTATTTTGTACCTTCTTTGTCTAAAAACATAATATCCGTAGCCATGTTGGACGTGGAAGGTTTTACTTTTGCGATCAAAAACAATTGTTGTATGATTTGAAAGAATGACTTGGTCTTAGGCCAAGGTAATTCTATTAATGGTATTTATGTTCTTAAGACATCTAACTCAACCAGAGATATCTATAACATTCAATCAAAAAGACTCATGTCAAGTGATCCAAATGAGTCATACATTTGGCATTGTTGATTAGGTCACATAAATGAGAATCACATCAAAAGACTAGTATCGACTAGTATAACTAAACCGTTTAATTTTCAATCTTTTGGTATATGCGAATCTTGTCTCCTAGGGAAAATGACTCGTAATCCTTTTAGTGGTAAAGGGACACGAGCAAGTGAAGTATTGAGCCTTATACATACCGATGTGTGTGGACCAATGACCATTTCTGCTAGGGGTAATTATGACTACTTCATTACATTCACAGATGATTTAAGTAGATATGGGTATATTTACTTAATCAAGTATAAAAGTGATGCTTTTGAGAAATTTAAGGAATTTCAAAATGAGGTAAAAGACCAATTGAACAAAAGGATCAAAGCATTGCGATCCGATCGTGGTGGTGAGTATCTTAGTAATGAATTTGATTTACACTTGAAGAATTGTGGCATTGTATCACAACTAACTCCACCTGGAACACCCCAACTTAATGGTGTGGCCGAAAGGAGAAATCGAACCCTACTTGATATGGTTCGATCAATGATGAGTCAAACCGAGTTGCCATACTCGTTTTGGGGATTTGCAATCCAAACCGCCATAATATCGTTGAATAAAAGCCCGACCAAAGCAACCGAAAAGACTCCATATGAGATGTGGAAAGGGAAAGTCCCAAATTTGTCCTATATGAAGATTTGGGGAAGCGATGCTTTTGTTAAGGTAAAGACCGACATTAAGCTAGCCCCAAGATCCAAAAAGTGCATTTTCGTAGGTTATCCAAACAACTCTCGTGGTTACTACTTCTACAAACCTCAAGAAAACAAAGTGTTTGTGTCTAGTGAGGCTATCTTTTTAGAAAGGGAACATATTTCTAAAAGCTAGAGTGGGAGAAAATTTCAACTTGACGAAGTTCAAGAGCCACAAATCGAAGAGGAGACGCAAGAAGATGTTCCTTCGTCGTCCAATTCTGTTGTTATTCCATCTGTACCTAGGAGATCTGGAACGGTTAGTCACCAACCCGATAGATACATTGGTATTATTGAAGAAAATAACAATTTTGACTTGTTACTTTTAGAAAGTGATGAACCCTCGACCTACAAAGCTGCCATCTCTAGTCCGGATTCCAATTTATGGCTAGAAGCCATGAAATCCGAAATGAATTTTATGTATGAAAATCAAGTTTGGGACTTGGTTGATTTGCCTGAAGATGTGAGACCTCTTCAATGCAAATGGATCTTTAAAGTAAAGAATGGCATAGAAGCACATGATGATATCTACAAGGCGAGGCTAGTTGCAAAAGGTTTCACTCAAATTCCTGGTCTTCACTATGACGAAACTTTTACTCCTGTAGCCATGCTAAGATCTATTCGAATAATGTTAGCGATTGCCGCATTTCATGACTATGAAATATGGCAAATGGATCTCAAAACCGCCTTCCTAAATGGGTATTTAGAGGAGGAAGTGTATATGATGCAACCCGAGGGTTTTGTAGATCCAAAAGATCCTAACAAAGTATGCAAACTTAAGAGATCCATTTATGGTCTTAAACAAGCATCGAGAAGTTGGAACCATCGTTTTGATCATGTTATAAAAGAAAATGGTTTCACTCGAAGTGTCAAAGAACCATGTTTATACATGAGATTTAGTGGGAGCAATGTTGTCTTCCTTATATTGTATGTAGATGACATAATTCTCATTGGGAATGATTTACCAATGCTTACCTCTGTCAAGGGGTGGTTGGGAAATCATTTCCAAATGAAAGATTTAGGAGAAGCACAACGCATATTAGGTATCCGGATCTATAGAGATAGATCCAAGAGGATATTGGCTTTAAGTCAGGAATCTTATATGGATAAGATTCTTCGACGATTCAACATGGATAAATCCAAGAGAGGTCTTGTTTCTGTGGGTAGTGGGATCTTTTTGAGCAAGTCTTAATCACCCACCGAACCTGAAGAGGTTGAACGCATGAAATCAATCCCCTATGCTCTTGCCGTAGGATCGATCATGTATGCCATGATATGCACACGTCCAGATGTCTCGTATGCTTTGAGCATGACAAGTAGATATCAAGCCAATCTAGGTGAGAGTCACTGGATAGCCGTAAAGAATGTCCTTAAGTACTTGAGAAGGACTAAGGATACATTCTTAGTGTTTGGAGGAGAGTCTGAATTATGTGCTAAGGGTTACACTGATTCAAGTTTCCAAACCGATAGGGATGATATGAAATCTCAGGGTGGCTTTATTTATATGATAAATGGAGGTGCGGTTAGCTGGAAGAGCTTCAAAGTGTCAGTTATTGCGGATTCTACAACTGAGGTTGAGTACATTGCAACATCTGAGGCTGCTAAGGAAGCTGTTTGGATAAGGCAGTTTTTAGAGGGGCTAAGGGTTTCCTTCTGCCAAGGATCCTATCACGATCTTTTGTGATAACAGTGGGGCGATCTTTCAAGCTAAAGAGCCCAAGTCTAGTAACAAGTCTAGACATGTACTTAAAAAATTTCATGTCATAAGAGATTACATTGAAAGGAAGGAGATTGCGATATGTAAGGTTGGGACAAATGATAACATTTCTGATCCCTTAACCAAGCCCTTATTGTGACAACCCTCGCGAATGCGGAAATATAAAACATACAAGCATGCGAAATAATATGCGGAAATACGGTATTTTAAAAACCTTTAAACATGCAAGATATATATAACACAAGGTGTGTCAAAATGTTACAAACTAAAAACGGAATTACAACAAAGAGACGTGGTCTCTTTAAATGTTAGCAAAGAACAAGTGTTTAACAAAACTAGCTAAACTCGTCTAGAGGTGAACTTCCAGGGACAACGCCCGCTAGCTCACACCCGAACCCCAAAACATAATATCCAAAAAGGCATCCAAGCAAGCAACCTGTTCATTCATGAAAAACATGAACGCCACAGTCAGTGGGGAGTAACTCTGGGTTCTCCCAGCCATATCACCTTAAACGTACATATAAGGAAATACAAAAGTAAAATCATGCATATATAGATATACATGTGAGTTGCGATAAGAATAAGTAGGCAATCCGAGATATAAAGATAAGATCATAATGAAATCAAATCCGAATCCATCATGTTATTCCAAGACTCGGGGAAGACACTCTTAGGCAATCGAATACGCTCACTAGGGCTTGCATCTCACCGTTAGCGGTATAAGATTGATAAGATTGAGACTCGACAGACAAACCAAGTCAAGTCATGCGATGATCACATAAATCCAACATATTATCATCCATTCACGAACCAAGACATTGACGGTGTCCAATCATGCAATGACCATGAACAATATCATGAAATCACGCATTCAAAGACGACTCAAGACGACAACTCTCACGGTAAATGAAACGCACTAGCATCGTGTACATGGCAAGTATGATTAAAAGGCATCCACGGGATCACATTTCCCTGAACTCATACGCGATGCTTACATTTCGCCTATGTAGACTAATTCCTCCTGGTAGGAACGATAAGGCTCCTACTCTAAACCTGGCCAGAATTCTCGGAATCACATTTTCCGATTCATATGCGATCACGTTTCGCACCCAAGACTCGGTCTTACAAAGAAAAACGCCGAGTACCCACATTCTCGGTAGATCAATTCACGAAAGAGGCGGAAAACGAGCTCAAGCTCATAACATGCGGTACGCTACATGCAAATAAACACCACCTCGCAAGTACACAACATTTGACGGCCGGGTCGAACAACGCATAGTGTTCAACTCCCAACAACGTCGTCGTATGCCCACTAACACATGCATTTAAGCAGTAGGATACCTCTCCGTTCCGACATTCCAGCCTTACGAACGGGAAGGTAGCCAAGGAAATGAGAGTACAAAGCACAAGACAAAACAGTGCTCAAACCGTAACATTTGTAAAAACCGACTCAAAGTGGGACATATCGAAAACCGTCACAAAACATGTGATACAAGCGAAAAGAATATCATATATCCAAAACATGAATATTATAAGTCACTAAGTAAAATTATACGATAATCGAATCATGCGAACTATTATAAATTACGAGATTTAGAAATTTTAAGAAGAAAACACAGCCGTGTTGCAGGCCGGTCAGGAGGGAGGCGGCCGGTGGACCGGCTCAGAACACAAGGCAAAATTCAAAAATCACCAAAAACAGAGAAATGTGGTCTGGGCCGGTCGGTGGACCGGCGGCCGGTCGACCGGCACAGAGCACCCTATACAAAAATTCCAAGTTTTCCAAAGAAGTTACTGATGTGTTCCCAGCCGGTTGGCAGACCGGCGGCCGGTCGACCGGCCAGGAACCCCAGTTCACCCGTGAGCTTTGCTCACTTAACCAATTCAATCCAATTCTCATATATACTTCTAATAATCATCAACATTCATCATATAACATCATTCATCAATCATAGCATGGTTCCTAATCTTCCTAATCGTATTCTAAATACGATTTCTAGCATATAAACATGTAAAACACGTAAATGATACCGAGTAACCCTTCACCGTTACCTTTTAGCGACTTCACTAATCGTCAAGCTCCTCTTCAATAAGGTAATAGTCTTTGTCGGGATCTTGGAGGTCACCACCTACAAATAGATCGTAAAAAGATGAATAAAGTTCATCTTGAGAAAGACGGGAAATTTAAAAAGCGAGAAAGACGATGATTTTAACATCAATACGGATAGAGGAAGGTACGGAAAGAAGAATAAGATAAACTTACGTAAATTCTTTCAAGTAACGAAGAAGTTACGACACTTCTAAGATCGATATTGAAAGAGGGAAAGTTTCTTAAGGAAGAAGAAAGGGTTTTGTGTTTGATTTTGTGTTGAATGAAAAATTAGGTTAAGGGAGGGAGTAGTGTGAGTTATGAAGGAAAAAGTCAAAGACGGTTTCAAAGTCAAGAAAGTCAAACCCGACTCAAAAGTCAAGAAAAGTCAAACTCGCCTCAAGACGGGATTTTCATGGAATCTCGCAGAAATTCCAAATACGAACTCGGAAATTCTAAATTCGACTCGAAACTTAAAATTATAAATTAAAACTTAAAATTACTGAAAAGATTTCGTAAAATATTTCTACTAGAAAAATAGGGTACATTTCCGGGTGTTACACTTATCGCAGGCTAACCATGACCAACATGTTGTTTCCATGGGTCTTAAACGCATGCCAAATTTGTATTAGATTATGAGATATGAAATAAAAATTGTGTTTTTATTGATCATGTATGATAATCACTTTTATCGTTTGAGTTATATTTTTAACTTTTATTTGTAACTTTGTTATATCCAAATGGGTTGTAGAGACAATTGGACCCCATTAAAGTGAACTGGATTAGCATAGTATTGACACATAGTCACTAATATGAAGTGACACCTCGAAGTGACTATATTGTGGTGCGATTGATGGCAAGTTTAAGTTCATAGGGTCATAGGGATGACCAACCGATCACATAGGCAGACTGTATGAGACACTCTGTCGGGAAGTGACCGCTTATAGAGTTCTGGCAACTCTTATAGCCTGGTCGTGGCAAGAGCTACTATAGTATTCTTTTTTAGTCAATTATTTGACTAAAGACTGTTCACCTAAGGTGGCACAGTTTCAGAGTGACTTTGATTTATGCTCTACGACCTTCGTAACTGGGGTCAAATGGGCATCTTTTGGGTCATGATGCGTTGTGGCTATGCAAAGGGAATAGTGCGATAGGAATTGTCCACCCCTTGTTACGGCTGTTTTAAAATCTCAAGGCCACTCGAGGAGTAGTAAGCTGAAAATGCGTGACCACGCTCGGAAGGTATCTATGGTAGATAATTCTGGTCAAACAGTTACTCTCCAGATCGAGGAAACCACTCTTGATATGATCATATGCAAGTACGACCTGCAAGACACTTTGCATTGAGTGGGAGATTGTAATAGGACAAGAGAATTGGTAACGCACACTTGTCTCGGACAAGTGGGAGATTGTTGGAGTAAGTGTCCTAAAAAATAGTGCGATTACATATTTAAAACTCAATAATAAGAATACTAAGGGATGATAGATATTATAGTCAACTGGTCAACATTAATCGGTAACGATTGGGTTGCTAGAGTTTGACGTTACCGTCGTATGACGGTGGTGATCGGTTGATCCCTTAAGGTCACACCTATAGGACCATTCCCTTAATTGTAAAGTTAATTAATTGTATATCGATACAGATTAATTAAATCCTTAAATT
>JAIUZE010073210.1:0-14585 GCA_022085475.1 Heliosperma pusillum
CTCATGACCAAAAGTACATGAGATCTCTACTAGGCGACCCCCTAATGCAACAGGAGTTCAAGATCAAACACAAGTCACACTAACCAGCTCAAGAGGACAGAGTCTAGCAAAGTCAAGGAGTCCACAAAGCAACTCAACCAGCAGCCTAGAAACCTACATGACCAGCTATGATAACCTACTCTATAATCCCAACACCCTTGAATACACTCCCAACAAAAACAACCCACCCTACAGCCAGATAACAACCCACAAAAACAATCCCAACCCCAACAGACAACAAGAAAACAGCCCAAGCACAATTCAGCCTCAGTCACCTTGGGCAGGGTCCATGGTGAGCTTCTACACCTAGACACATCCAACCAGTGCTCAAACTTGGTCCTAGGGAGAGTCCTTTACACTTTTGTCCAGGATTTCTTCTTGAGAAAACGTCCACATAAAAAGGTAGTCTAGGGACCAAGTTCAACAATCAGATTTCAACCCTTTTGTGCAGTAGTTAATATGTCACTGTCAACCTTCCTCTTTTGAACAAACAATGCGTGAGGGACCTTCAGCACATCTTTGGGATCCATCCTACTTCAGTTTGGCTCACAAACCCAAGCTTGAAAGTCCACTCTTCACCCAAGACATACCTGATCAAAACAATTAAGGAAGATTGTCCCTTTTGCAACTGCTTTCTACTTTATCTACTTTATGTCAGTACTCTTTTCAGTTTGTAGCTGTTATTTTGTTTCATGTTGTAAGCCTTTGTAGCCCTAGATGTATCCTAACGTCTGAGATGTATCCTTGCTGCCTATATAAGGCCTTTACCTAATGAAATGCAAATCAGATTTGAGTAAAACTTTAAGAACTGAAACATTGTTTCTGTTTGAACTCTTGGCTGTGTGCTGGAGTATCCTTCCTTTGCTGTGTGCTGGGAAGAGAGTCTAGGTTCTTTGCTGTGTGCTGGGGCCAAGTCTCAACCCTCAACCATTGGCTGTGTGCTTTGGTTAAGGTTCTATCTGTCCCAACCTCAGTATTCAGTCCAGAAAACAAACATAACTAGTGTGCTCATTTCAAGCCTTCTTTTCTTTTGTGTCTTGTCTATTTTCTCTATCATTTCAGTGCAAATTGGTATCAGAGCTTTGGTTTGTGAGTCCATTTTCCCCAACTACATTAAAAACACAAAAAAAATAACCATGAGTGAAGAGAGAGTTGCAGGGCTAGAGGCTACAGTCCAAGGCCTTACCAGAACTCTAATGGAAGTCACAAGATCTGTTAATGAACTCCTTGATTGTCATCTTAACAATGACATGAGGGGAGGCAAGGGTCGAGGAAGGGGAGCACCAATGCCACCTATTGGAGGTAGAAGAAGACCCCACCTGGAACAAGAAGATGCTTCAGAATCAGATGGCTCAGAGCAGGATCAACCAGGGCACCATGACAAAGACCTAAAGGTAGAAATTCCTGACTTCTTAGGTAGCATGAACCCTGATGACTTCCTAGATTGGCTAAGGTCAGTAGAAAGGATCTTTGAATTTAAGGGATACTCTGATAGGAAAGCTTTTAAGATTGCTATTATGAAACTTAAGGGATATGCCTCACTATGGTATGAAAACATGAAAAATCAAAGGAGTAGGGAGGGTAAGGAACCTGTTAAGTCTTGGTCTAAGCTGAAAAAGAAACTCAAAGATAAGTTTGTGTCTAGGGATTACACCCAAGACATGTTCATTAAACTGACACACCTTAAACAAGACCAAAAACCTGTTGAATCCTACTTAAGAGATTTTGAACAACTTACTCTCCAATGTGAGGTTATGGAGAAGCCTGAGCAGAAGATTGCTAGGTTCTTAGAAAGGCTTGATGAGAGGGTGGCTAGCAAAGTTAAATTGCACAACATTTATTCCTTTGAGGAAGCTGTTAACCTGGCCCTCAGGGTGGAGAAACTGGGAAAGGGAAAGACCAGTGCATCTAGAACACCATCAAGAACACCCTATAAACCTTATGTGGGGGCTAGGATAGGAGAACCTGTCATCCCTGCTAAAACACCTGTTACTGTTGACAAAGGTAAAGGTGTTGAGTCGAGCCAAAAGAAAACCATTCCCCTAAAGAAATGTTTCCAGTGTCAAGGATATGGTCACTTTGCTAGGGAATGTCCCACCAAAAGAGCTCTTAGCACCTTGGATGTGGTACATTGGGGAGAGGATGAAATCTTGGTGTGTGATGATGAGATGGAGGAAGCTGAGGTGGAGGTTAATGAGGAGCTGGTAGAACCTGATGCTGTGTTAAGCCTTGTAACATGGAGAGTGATACATACACAACCTCAACCATTAGAGGAAGACCAGAGGCACCAAATCTTCAGGACTAGGTGTACCATCAAGGGGAGAGTCTGTAATCTGATCATAGATGGAGGGAGTTGTACCAATGTTGCTTCAAAAACCCTGATAGACAAACTGACCCTGCCAACCAAAGAACACCCTCACCCTTACAAACTTAGGTGGCTAAACAAGGGAGCTGAAGTAAGAGTTGATCAACAGTGTGTGGTACCCTTCTCCATTGGGAAGGGATATGTTGATGAGGCTCTATGTGATGTGCTTCCCATGGATGCTTGCCACCTCCTACTGGGCAGGCCTTGGGAGTTTGATAGAGATGCTGTCCACCAGGGTAGGGAGAACACTTACTCATTCAAGTTTTGGAAGAAGAAGATCATATTGGCTCCTTTACCCCCTACCTTAAAAGGAAATTCACCTCTCATTACAGAAACTGCCAAAGAGGCCTTGCTGTTGAGTGAGTCAGAGATAGTGCAAGAGTTGAGTGACCTGAGGCCAGTGTATGTACTCCTTACCAAGGAAGTTGGGTTGATTCCTAGTCATATTCCTGAGGAGGTACAGGATCTACTGAAGGCCTATGAGGATGTGTTCCCAGATGAGCTTCCTAGTGGGTTACCTCCACTCAGGGGAATTGAGCATCACATTGACTTGGTACCTGGGGCTGTCTTACCCAACAAACCTGCCTATAGAAGTGACCCCAAGGCAACACAGGAGCTACAATCTCAGGTGGGAGAGCTGCTTAGTAAGGGTTATGTTAGGGAGTCTCTTAGTCCTTGTGTTGTGCCTGCCCTGCTAGTACCAAAGAAAGATGGAACCTGGAGGATGTGTATAGACAGCAGAGCCATTAACAACATCACCATTAAGTACAGGTTCCCTATACCTAGGCTTAATGACATTCTTGATGAGCTAAGTGGGGCTCAGTTGTTCACCAAAATTGATCTTAGGCAAGGCTATCATCAAGTGAGGATTAGAGCTGGGGATGAGTGGAAAACTGCTTTCAAAACCAAGCATGGGTTGTATGAATGGCTAGTGATGCCCTTTGGGCTCTCAAATGCCCCCAGCACATTTATGAGACTGATGACAGAAGTGCTAAGACCCTATTTGGGGAAGTTCATTGTGGTCTACTTTGATGATATTCTGGTCTATAGCTCCAACAAGAGAGAACACTTGCAACATCTGAAGATTCTATGTGAAATTCTGAGGGAGAACAAACTATTTGGCAAGCTAGAGAAGTGCACTTTCATGCAACCTGAAGTTCACTTCTTGGGGTTCATAATCTCAAAAGATGGGGTTGCTGTTGATCCTGAAAAGGTCAATGCTGTGAAAGATTGGCATGTACCTAGAACTGTGACTGAAGTAAGGAGCTTTCATGGACTGGCATCCTTTTATAGGAGATTCATCCAGGGTTTCAGTTCCATCATGGCTCCCATCACTGAATGTATGAAGAAGGGGGAGTTCAACTGGAGTGACAAGGCTGAGAAATCATTCAACTTGATCAAGGAACTGCTGTGTAGATCTCCTGTGCTAGGTCTACCAGACTTCAATAAGCTATTTGAGGTAGAATGTGATGCCAATGGGCTAGGCATTGGAGCTGTGCTGGTGCAAGAGAGGAAGCCTATAGCCTACTTCAGTGAGAAATTAAATGGAGCCAGGCTGAACTACTCTACTTATGATAAGGAATTCTATGCAATAGTAAGGGCCCTGAACCACTGGGGGCACTATCTGAAACCCAAGCCCTTTGTACTACATTCAGATCATGAGGCCCTAAAGTTTATTAATGGCCAGCACAAGCTCAACCCAAGGCATGCAAAGTGGGTGGAATTTCTCCAATCCTTCTCCTTCTCAAGCAAATACATTGAAGGGAAAAACAATGTAGTAGCTGATGCCCTATCTAGGAGGTCTATGATGCTAACATACATGGAGCAGAGGGTCCTAGGCTTTGAGTTCATGAAGGAGCTCTACCTAGAGGATCCAGACTTCAAGGGGGAGTGGGAGGTGTACTCAGAGGGACAGCTCAAGAAGGGGAGCAGATACTTAACACATGATGGCTTCCTCTTCCAAGGGAACAAGCTGTGCATTCCCAAAGGACCCTACAGGGGTCTGCTAGTCAAGGAAGTTCATTGTAATGGACTTGCTGGCCACTTTGGGGTACAGAAAACCTATGAGATTACAAGATCAGTTCTATTGGCCCAAGATGCTAGGGGATGTGCAGGACACCATTAAAAGATGCAAACCATGTCAGTTAGCAAAGGCTCACTTCCAAGCAGGCCCCTACACACCCCTACCTGTGCCAAACAAACCCTGGGAAGACATAAGCATGGATTTCATAGTAGCATTGCCTAGGACACAAAGGGGAAAGGATGCAGTGATGGTGGTTGTTGACAGGTTCAGTAAAATGGCCCATTTTATTGCTTGCAAAAAGACAGAAGATGCAATGGGAGTAGCTGAACTATATTTCAAGGAGATAGTAAGGCTACATGGGGTTCAAAGAAGCATTGTATCAGATAGGGACACCAAATTTATGAGTCATTTCTGGAAGACACTCTGGAAGCTGTTGAAAACAAAACTCCTTTTTAGTACTTCCCACCACCCTCAGACTGATGGACAAACAGAAGTCACCAACAAGACATTGAGCAGGATCTTGAGGTGCATCATTGCCAAGTCTCTCAAGGATTGGGATCTGAAACTAGCACAAGCTGAATTTGCATTCAATAGAGCTCCATCAAGCAGCACAGGTAAAAGTCCTTTTGAAACTGTCTATGGTACTAACCCTCTCATGCCTACAGACTTAGCTCCAATACTCAAGAAAGAAGTCAGTTATGATGCCAAAGAAAGAGTACAACAGATGATGAAAATCCACAACCAGGTCAAGCAACAAATAGAGAAGACCAATGAGATGTACAAGTCAAGGGCCAAGGGTCCAAAGAAGGCCAAAGAATTCAAGGCAGGAGACATGGTATGGTTGCATCTGAGGAAGGAAAGATTCCCAGACAAAAGGAAGAACAAACTAATGCCCAGAGCTGATGGCCCCTTTGAAATCCTTGAGAAGATAGGACCCAATGCCTATAAGGTGGATCTACCAGGTCAATATGGAGTACATGGAACCTTCAATGTAGGGGACTTAAGCCCTTATCATGGAGAGTCAGAAGATGAGGAAGATTTGAGGACAAATCCTTTTCAAGAAGAGGAGGTTGCAACAGGAGTTCAAGATCAAACACAAGTCACACTAACCAGCTCAAGAGGACAGAGTCTAGCAAAGTCAAGGAGTCCACAAAGCAACTCAACCAGCAGCCTAGAAACCTACATGACCAGCTATGATAACCTACTCTATAATCCCAACACCCTTGAATACACTCCCAACAAAAACAACCCACCCTACAGCCAGAGAACAACCCACAAAAACAATCCCAACCCCAACAGACAACAAGAAAACAGCCCAAGCACAATTCAGCCTCAGTCACCTTGGGCAGGGTCCATGGTGAGCTTCTACATCTAGACACATCCAACCAGTGCTCAAACTTGGTCCTAGGGAGAGTCTTTTACACTTTTGTCCAGGATTTCTTCTTGAGAAAACGTCCACATAAAAAGTTAGTCTAGGGACCCAGTTCAACAGTCAGATTTCAACCCTTTTGTGCAGTAGTTAATATGTCACTGTCAACCTTCCCCTTTTGAACAAGTATTGCGTGAGGGACCTTCAGCACATCTTTGGGATCCATCCTACTTCAGTTTGGCTCACAAACCCAAGCTTGAAAGTCCACTCTTCACCCAAGACATACCTGATCAAAACAATTAACGAAGATTGTCCCTTTTGAAACTGCTTTCTGCTTTATCTACTTTATGTCAGTACTCTTTTCAGTTTGTAGCTGTTATTTTGTTTCATGTTGTAAGCCTTTGTGGCCCTAGATGTATCCTAACGTGTGAGATGTATCCTTGCTGCCTATATAAGGCCTTTACCTAATGAAATGCAAATCAGATTTGAGTAAAACTTTAAGAACTGAAACATTGTTTCTGTTTGAACTCTTGGCTGTGTGCTGGAGTATCCTTCCTTTGCTGTGTGCTAAGAAGAGAGTCTAGGTTCTTTGCTGTGTGCTGGGGCCAAGTCTCAACCCTCAACCATTGGCTGTGTGCTTTGGTTAAGGTTCTATCTGTCCCAACCTCAGTATTCAGTCCAGAAAACAAACATAACTAGTGTGCTCATTTCAAGCCCTCTTTTCTTTTGTGTCTTGTCTATTTTCTCTATAATTTCAATGCACCTAAGCAGAGTTGGCTAGTACTTAAGCTGGCTCCATTCCCAAAGTGGAAGCAATTAGGCAGCCATGCCCCAGCTTGGAGATAAACCCCCCAAGTCGGGAACACAAAAGCTATTAACCATGAACTATATACTCGTTAAAGATAGTAAGGCCTATCTATGACATGGTCCAAGCTACTCATTTAGAATTAGAATGGTCAAGACGCCATATACTCATAATTCTCTATGGGTACTTAGTCAACACGACATATATCATACAATCAAACAGTCACTGGAAAAACTTCCTATCATGTGACTAATTGCATATAAATCATATTCAAATATCATATCGCCTCATATCTACTAAGGCTAATTTATTAATTAAATACAACCTTACTTGAAGACAAATCCCCGACCCGAGTCCCGCGACGGGTCATCAGTCAAAACGGGGCTTACTAGATCTTAGTTTGACCAAACCCGTTTGGTCAAACCGGCTAGAATTAGAGTCTTAGCCATTTAGGCTTGAACATATAAATATCACATTCGTTTCATGCTATTTCATTCTAATTTCTAACATGTGAATTATTAATTCTTACCAAACCCGCTTGACTTAAAGGATATCAAATTAAACTACAATCTCCTGCTATAATTTCTAACATGTGAGAAATAATAATATTATGAAAAACCGTTTAATTAAATAATTTACTTATTAAAATTTCCCACTTGCTAAATATTACAAAACATAATATAATAATAACCATAAACTCAAAAACCGTCACAAGTCCAAAGGAGACTCACGGGCTGAAACATAGTGGAGCTTCCATCATCACCAAGGCAAAAACTCAGCTGCCATGATTGCACCATTTACGCCAAGTGTCCCACCACCCCCAACCGACACGCAAGACCTCCCCACGACAACGGCACCAGGTATAACCTCCCCAATCCCCCCCTTACATCAGGAAGCACAACAAGTCAAGGCAAGCCTCAACCACAATAAGGGTCACAAGAGCAGGGTCCAGTTTCCTGAAAAACAGCCAAGACCATCCAGAGTATAAGTCAAATATCAAGCAGTACGAGTCCAACCAAGGGCTCCATCTTCTTTTCCCTTAAAGTTGAGGTCCTTAGCAAGAGAAAAGTCCAGGACAAGTTTTCTAAATAAGGTCTAGAAGTCCATCTAAAACAGCCTAGAAGAGTGAAGGTCATATGAAGGAGTCTGCTGGCACCAAGGCCAATATTTCTGTCCAAAGCTCCTTATTTTTGTGTATGATCAACCTCAGGTGTAGTTAGTATGTTAGGAAGGTCGTATATGAAGCCTTTGTCAGCCCCAAACACAGCAAGAACAAGCCAAGCAAAGACTCCCCAAGACAGTTTGCAGACTTACCATTTCTGGAAAGAAACAAACCTACTTTTGCAGTCTTTCTTTTTCTCTGTTTTGCAGCCTGTTTTTGTTGTCCTCATTAGCTGACTTTGTAGTATGTTTTAGCAGTAAGATGTAAGGCTTTTAAGCCCTTAGATGTTCTTGTTTTTCAAAGGTCAAGATCTGTTGTAATTGCCTATAAAAGGCCCAAGTTGTAACCTAAAGAAGGAGACTTTGATTAATATATTTTCTGAACTTTGTTCAAACAATTCTCAGCAAAAGCTAAGTGTTGTAGCATTCCTTAGTAAGCTTGTGTGCAAGCTAAGACTGCAGTGTTAGAACTCATTACTTGTGTGTCTTGAGTCCTTCACAACCTTTGTCACCTAAGCTTGTGTGCTAAGGTGCAAAGAACTATCTGAATTGCCTAGCCTAGTGCAGGTTGTTGGAGTCATTTCTGAGTGAGTTAAACTTGCATGTGAGAAGAGTACTAGCCTGAGTCTAAGTGACATTGAAATCACTCTTTTCCTGAGAGGTTTCAGTTCAATTGGTTATCAGAGCTTTGGTTTGTGAGTTCATTCACCTACCTACATTAAAAACACAAAAACTACCCATGAGTGAAGAGAGATTAGCAGGGCTTGAAACCACAGTTCATGGCCTTGCTAGAACTGTTATGGAGGTTACAGCATCCTTCAATGAATTCTTAGATGGTCAGCTCAACAATGGTGGAAGAGGAGGCAGAGGACGAGGTAGAGGAGCACCTGTGCCACCTGTTGCAGTAAGAAGAAGGCAACACATGGAGCAAGAGGAGGCCTCAGATTCAGAGAACTCAGAGCAGGGCCTTCCTAGGCACCATGACAAAGACTTAAAGGTAGAAATCCCTGACTTTCTAGGTAGTATGAACCCTGATGACTTCCTAGACTGGTTAAGGTCTGTAGAAAGAGTCTTTGAGTTCAAGGGTTACACTGATAGAAGAGCCTGTAAGGTAGCCATCATGAAATTGAAAGGATATGCATCCTTGTGGTATGAAAATATGAAGGCTCAGAGGACTAGGGAGGGTAAGGATCCTATTAAATCTTGGGATAAACTGAAAAAGAAAATGAGGATTAAGTTTGTATCAAAAGACTACACTCAAGATATGTTTATCAGACTTACCCCCCTGAAACAAGAAGGTAGACCTGTTGAGTCCTATTTGAGGGACTTTGAGCAACTCACACTACAATGTGAGATTACTGAAAAGCCTGAGCAAAAGATAGCTAGGTTTTTAGAGGGTCTTGATGAGAAGATAGCTAGCAGAGTAAGGTTGCAGCACCTTTACTCTTTTGAGGAAGCAGTGAGTCTAGCCTTGAGGATTGAGAAGCTAGGGAAGGGAAAACCAACACCTCCCAGGCCACAGACTAGACCTTCTTTCAAACCCTTCACTGGAGTAAGAATAGGAGAACCCTTAGTCCCAGCCAAGCCCTCAGTGTCAGACAAAGGCAAGGCCCCTGAGACAGACTTGAGAAAGACAGTATCCCTTAAGAAGTGCTTTAAGTGTCAGGGCTTTGGGCATTTTGCTAAAGAATGCCCCTCTAAAAGGGCTTTGAGCAGTATGGATGTTGTAGAATGGGGTGAAGATGAGATCCTTGTATGTGAGGAGAGTTTGGAGGAGCATGAGGAAGAGCCTAGAGAGGAAATGATAGAACCAGATGCAGGCTTGAGTCTAGTAACCTGGAGGGTTATGCACACCCAACCTCAACCATTAGAGGATGATCAGAGGCAACAAATATTCAGGACCAGATGCACTATAAGGGGAAGGGTTTGTAACATGATAATTGATGGGGGGAGCTGTACCAATGTGGCATCCACCACCTTAGTAGAGAAACTGTCCCTAACCACACAAGAACACCCCCACCCCTATAAACTAAGATGGCTGAACAAGGGAGTGGAAGTAAGAGTTGACAAGCAGTGTGTTGTGCCATTCTCTATTGGAAAGGGATATACTGATGAGGTCTTGTGTGATATCCTACCTATGGATGCTTGCCACCTTCTGTTGGGCAGGCCCTGGGAGTTTGATAGAGACTCTGTACATCATGGGAGGGACAACACCTATGTTTTCAAGTATGGTAACAAGAAGATCATACTAGCCCCTTTACCCCCCAATGTTAAAGGGAACATTGCCCCTGTCAATGACATTTCCAAAGAAGTCCTACTGCTGAGTGAAGCTGAGATGGTTCAAGAGCTTATGGGAGATGAAACTGTGTTCATCCTGCTAACCAAAGAGGTCCTACTTCCCCAAGGAAACATTCCAGCTAATGTTCAACAAGTACTGGAGGATTATGGGGATGTATTCCCTGCTGACTTGCCTAGTGGACTACCCCCTCTTAGAGGAATAGAGCATCATATTGATCTCATTCCTGGAGCAATGCTACCCAACAAACCTGCTTACAGAAGTGATCCAAAGGCCACTCAAGAACTACAAGCTCAGGTTGGTGACTTACTCAGCAAGGGTTTTGTGAGGGAGTCCCTCAGTCCCTGTGCAGTTCCTGCCTTGCTAGTTCCCAAGAAGGATGGGTCATGGAGAATGTGCATAGACAGCAGGGCCAACAACAACATTGCCATCAAGTACAGGTTCCCTATACCAAGGTTGAATGATATCCTGGATGAGCTGAGTGGGGCTCAGGTCTTCTCCAAGATTGATCTAAGGCAGGGATATCACCAAGTAAGGATCAGGGCTGGGGATGAGTGGAAGACAGCCTTCAAGACCAAGCATGGGTTGTATGAATGGCTGGTCATGCCCTTTGGTTTATCTAATGCTCCAAGCACCTTTATGAGGTTGATGACTGAGGTTCTAAGGCCCTATCTAGGGAAGTTCATTGTTGTATACTTTGATGACATATTGGTCTACAGCCCCTCAACAGAAGAACACCTCCAACATCTGAGTTTGTTATTTGAAGTCCTGAGGAAACACAAGTTGTTTGGCAAGATGGAAAAGTGTACATTCATGCAGGAAGAGGTGCAGTTTTTGGGGTTCATTATTTCCAAAGAAGGAGTGGCTGTTGATCAAGACAAGGTAAAGGCCATAAGGGAGTGGCAGGTCCCCAAAACTATAACTGAAGTGAGGAGCTTCTACGGACTGGCTTCCTTCTACAGAAGATTCATCAAAGGATTCAGTTCCATCATGGCCCCTTTAACTGAGTGCATGAAGAAAGGAGAGTTTAGGTGGAATGACAAGGCTGAGAGGTCCTTCAATATCATCAAAGACCTCTTGTGTGAGTCTCCCATACTTGTTCTTCCTGATTTTAACAAACTATTTGAAGTAGAATGTGATGCTAGTGGCATAGGCATTGGTGCTGTCCTAATGCAAGAGCAAAAACCTGTGGCCTACTTCAGTGAGAAGCTGAGTGGTGCTAAGCTCAACTACTCAACCTATGACAAAGAATTCTATGCCATAGTCAGAGCCTTGAACCATTGGGGTCACTACCTGAAGCCCAAACCCTTTGTATTACACTCTGACCACCAGGCACTCAAGTACATCAATGGGCAACATAAGTTGAATGCTAGGCATGCTAAGTGGGTGGAGTATTTGCAGTCCTTCTCATTCTCCAGTAAGTACATTGAGGGGGAAAACAATGTAGTGGCAGATGCTTTGTCAAGGAGAACCATGATGCTGACATACATGGAGCAAAGAGTGCTTGGGTTTGAGCACATGAAGGAGCTTTATAGGGAGGATCCTGATTTCAAAGAAGACTGGGTGGCAAGACTGGAGGGCACCACTAAGAATGGGAGTAGATACTCAGAGCAGAAAGGATTCTTGTTCCTAGGGAACAAACTCTGTATACCAAAGGGTCCTTATAGGGGGTTGTTAGTAAAAGAGATTCACTCAAATGGTCTAGCTGGCCACTTTGGCATCCAGAAGACCTATGACATGCTGCAGGAACAATTCTATTGGCCAAGGATGTTGGGAGATGTTCAGGATGTGATAAGAAGGTGTAGTGCTTGCCAGAGGTCCAAGTCATTCTTTCAGGCTGGAGCATACACCCCCTTGCCAGTCCCAGACAAGCCTTGGGCGGATGTTAGTATGGACTTTATAGTGGCTCTTCCTAGAACTCAGAGGGGCAAGGACTCAGTCATGGTGGTTGTGGACAGATTTAGTAAGATGGCACACTTTGTTGCTTGCGAGAAAACTGAAGATGCCATGGGAGTTGCAGACTTGTATTTCAAGGAGATTGTGAAGCTCCATGGAGTACCAAGAACCATAGTATCTGACAGAGATACTAAGTTCATGAGTCATTTCTGGAGGACACTTTGGAAGCTTCTAAAGACAAGGCTCCTGTTCAGCACCTCTCATCATCCCCAAACTGATGGGCAGACAGAGGTAACAAACAAGACTCTGGGCAGGATTCTCAGGTGTATAATTTCAAGGTCTTTAAAGGATTGGGATTTGCAGCTGGCACAAGCAGAATTTGCTTTCAACAGAGCCCCCTCCACCAGTACAGGTAAAAGTCCATTTGAAGTTGTTTATGGCACTAACCCCTTGATGCCAACAGAACTTCTACCAATGGCAAAGAAGGTGGTGCCCTATGATGCAAGGAACAGGGTAGAGCAGATGATGCAGATACATGCTAAGGTGAAACAGCAAATTGAGAAGACTAATGAGATGTATAAAGCCAGAGCAAAGGGTCCAAAGAAAACCAAAGAGTTCAAAGCAGGAGATCTAGTATGGTTGCACCTAAGGAAGGAGAGGTTTCCTGACAAAAGAAAGAACAAGCTAAGTCCAAGAGCAGAGGGTCCTTTTGAGGTCATGGAGAAGTTGGGGTCCAATGCATACAAAATTGACCTCCCAGGAGAGTATGGAGTACATGGAACATTCAATGTGGGTGATCTGAGCCCATACTATGGAGAGTCTGATGAAGAGAACAGTGAGGATTTGAGGTCAAATCCTTTTCAAGAAGGAGAGTTTGAAACAGGAGTGGAGCTCCATCATCACCAAGGCAAAAACTCAGCTAGCCAGGATTGCACCATTACAACCAAAGGGTCCCAACCAACCCCCAACCAGACAAGCAAGACCCCCACGACAAAGGCACCAGGTATAACACTCCCCAAGCACCCCCATTACAGTCAAGAAGCAACAACAAGTCAAGCAAGCACAACCACAAGAAGGGTCACAAGAGCAGGGTCCAGTTTCCTGAAAAACAGCCAAGACCAGCCAGAGTATAAGTCAAATATCAAGCAGTACGAGTCCAACCAAGGGCTCCATCTTCTTTTCCCTTAAAGTTGAGGTCCTTAGCAAGAGAAAAGTCCAGGACAAGTTTTCCAAATAAAGTCTAGAAGTCCATCTAAAACAGCCTAGAAGAGTGAAGGTCATATGGAGGAGTCAGCTGGCACCAAGGCCAATATTTATGTCCAAAGCTCCTTATTTTTGTGTATGATCAACCTCAGGTGTAGTTAGTATGTTAGGAAGGTCGTATATGAAGCCTTTGTCAGCACCAAACACAGCAAGAACAAGCCAAGCAAAGACTTCCCAAGACAGTTTGCAGACTTGCCATTTCTGGAAAGGGACAAACCTACTTTTGCAGTCTTTCTTTTCTCTGTTTTGCAGTCTGTTTTTGTTGTCCTCATTAGTTGAGTTTGTAGTTTGTTTTATCAGTAAGATGTAAGGCTTTTAAGCCCTTACATGTCCTTGTTTTCAAGGGTCAGGATCTGTTGTAAGTGCCTATATAAGGCCCAAGTTGTAACCTAAAGAAGGTAGACTTTGATTAATATAATTCTGAACTTTGTTCAAGCAATTCTCAGCAAAAGCTAAGT
Organism: Heliosperma pusillum; assembly: GCA_022085475.1. NCBI lineage: Eukaryota > Viridiplantae > Streptophyta > Magnoliopsida > Caryophyllales > Caryophyllaceae > Heliosperma > Heliosperma pusillum. Next base: position 13,676 of record JAIUZE010073210.1, read on the forward strand.
GTTGTAGCATTCCTTAGTAAGCTTGTCTGCGAGCTAAGATTGCAGTGTTAGAACGCATTACTTGTGTGTCTTGAGTCCTTCACAACCTTTGTCACCTATGCTTGTGTGCTAGGGTGCAAAGTACTATCTGAATTGCCTAGCCTAGTGCAGGTTGTGAGAGTCATTTCTGAGTAGTTTGAAACTTGCATGTGAGACGAGTACTCCCTGAGTCTAAGTGACTTGAATCACTCTTTTTCTTCCTGAGAGGTTTCAGTTCACGGCTGGTTTGGTTTTGGGCCGAGAAAGAACCGGGCCTGGACTGGGCCCACGGGCTTGGTTTGGGCCGGTTTTGGTCAATATTTCTAAAACCGTTGCTTAATATTTTCCCGCATGCTTAACATATTTAAAACCCGTCAAAACAACAACAAAACAATAAAGTATCGACACAAACCCAAAGGACCAAAACACGGACCAACCAGACCGGGCTGGACCGGCCTGAACCGGGCTGAACCGGCCTGGTTTGGGTCGGTTTTCCAGCCACCTTACACGGCCACCACACACAACAACACCAAATTTATTTCTAACATGTTTTAATTAACAATCATCCATTTTAACAACCAATTCAACCATCATTCATACTAAAATTATGATTATGAACAAATCATCCAAATATGTCAAGAACACTAAACATGTTAAAAATTCATACAACATAATAATAATAACTACTTATCATGTTACTACTTAAAACCGTAAATAACAATAACATAAACAAAAACAAAAGTATGTAACATTAATTCGTCGAGTAACTCGGAATCGTTACCTTAGCTAGCACAAAATCAAGTACCACCAAAATAAGAACTAAAAAACCCGTCTACTAATCTTCTTCTAAAATATACGAGTCACCAAACTCGTCTTCATAATCTTCTCATGA
>JAIUZE010073214.1:0-13611 GCA_022085475.1 Heliosperma pusillum
ATATAACATATTTATCATAACATTCACGAACCACGACCTTGACGGTGTCAAGTCATGCAATGACCATGAATAAAATCATGAAATCACACATTCAAAGACAACGACACAAAGACGACCTTTCTCACGGTAAATGAAACGCACTAGCATCGTGTACATGGCAAGTATGATTAAAAGGCATCCACGGAATAAAGCATTTCCCGGAACGCATACACGATAAAGCATTTCGCTTATGTAGACTAATTTCCTCCTGGTAGGACGACGATAATAATACGTTCCTAGTCTAAATCTGGCCAGACTCTCGGAATAAAGCATGTTCCGATTCGACATGCGATAAAGCATTTCGCATCCAAGACTCGGGCTTACAATATATATGCCGAGTACCCCAAATTCGGTAGATCAATTCACGAAAGAGGCGGAAAAGAGCTCAAGCCTCATAACAAGCGGTACGCTACATGCAAATAACACCACCTCGCAAGTACACAACATTTGACGGCCGGGTCGAACAACGCATAGCTTTCAACTCCCAACAACGTCGTCGTATGCCCACTAACACATGCATTTAAGCAGTAGGATACCTCTCCGTTCCGACATTCCAGCCTTACGAACGGGAAGGTAGCCAAGGGAATGAGAGTACAAAGCACAAGACAAAATAGTGCTCAAACCGTCACATTTGTAAAAACTGACTCAAAGTGGTAACATACCAAAAACCGTCACAAAACATGAGAATAGGGAATCATATAAGTTCAAATATGATAAACATGAGTCAACACATGATACATAAGCATTAGAACAAGTTTATGAAGCATAATGAATAAAAACATAGATCCCCTCTTCAAAACAACAAGTTTGGGAACTAACTAAAACAAGGGTCTACTTCAAACTGTCATAACTAGAGTTCTATATATGGGAATGCAGAAATTCCAAGTCGAGGTGATAGCTTATCCTCTTACGGTTCCAAAGAATGGTCACAAGCCCAGAACAAGCAAGTAACGAAGGAGATATGAGCATTCTACCAAAAAGGGTCGGTGCTGTGAATTTACACGAGTCCACCCGAGAACCAACAACACCTTCCTATCATTTCCCATTTTACAAGTAAAAGTGATCTTACAAAATAGATGGGGTATTTCCGAAATAGATGGGGTATTTTCGAACTAGATGGGGTATTTTCGAACTAGATGGGGTATTTTCGAATTAGATGGGGTATTTTCGAAATAGATGGGGTATTTTCGAAATAGATGGGGTATTTTCCTAATCGATCTAGCAACTAGCTAAACAATCAATATTCATCATCAACAATCATCAACTAACAACAATCATCCTCAAAATCATAATTTCTAATCTTTCTAATTGTATTCCAAAAACGAATTCTAACATGGAAATCATGTAAAACACGTAAATGATATCGAGTAACCCTTCACCGTTACCTTTACGCGTCTTTAATCGATTACTAAGCTTTCCTAATCTCCACCTACATACAATTAGATAATAAAAGATGAATATCATTCACCTTAAGAAAGACGGATAATTTAAAAAGCGAGAAAGACGGTAATTTTATTACCAATACGGATAGAGGAAGAGAAGAGGGGAAGAATAAGACGAACTTACGGGAATTTGAGCGAGTAACGAAGGAGTAGCGTTGAATCTAAGACGGATCAAAAATGGAGGCAAGGTTTTCTTTGGTTTTCTTAAGGAAGAAGAAAGAATGAGTTGTGGGGAAAATGAATTAGGTTTAGGGTGAGTATGAGGGAGTATATATAGGGTGAGTAAGTGGAAAAGTCAACCAAAAAGTCAAACTCGCCTTAAGACGGCTTTTTCATGGAATCTCGCAGAAATTCCAAATACGAACTCGGAAATTCTAAATTCGACTCGGAACTTAAAATTCTAATTTAAAACTTAAATTTACTGAAAAGGTTTCGTGAAATATTTCTACTAGAAAAAATAGGGTACATTTGCGGGTGTTACATACACCATTTTCCTCAATTCACAAAATCATTCTAACAATCACTAATATTCCACAAAAATCAAAGTTCTTCCGACCAAGTATAATATACCACAAACAAATGGGTATGGAGTCCACAAAAGGTCACATAAGGAAGTTGATGGTACAAATTGATAAAGAGGAGGAAAATAACAAGAGTAATTTCCAAGGGGAAAAGAAGTTAGATGATAAAGAAACTTAGATAGAAGGAAGAGAGCATAATACAATAACGACGAGAGAATTCATAGATGAGGAAGAAATACACTTCAATTAGGCTTGTAAATCTTCAAATCTTCGGTAGAGGATACTTCTTCTAGGTAACACAATAATCCACCTTAAGACGGTAGATACAAACAAACATAATATCACTCAACACAATCAACAAACAAGTTAAAACCTAACAAACATCAAGTACACCAAAGACTACCACCTTAGGTCCTTAAATCTACCCATCTCTCATTTATTAGTTCAAGGTCAAGTAATTTAAGTTTAGGGTTCACGTGTGTGCGTCGGGAGCGATAAAGCTCTGATACCAACTGTGACAACCCTCGCGAATGCGGAAATATAAAACATACAAGCATGTGAATTATATAGCGGAAATATGAAGTTCTTAAAACTTTTATACATGCAAGAAGAAGTATACGAGGAGTGTCAAATATTACAAACCAAAGTACGAAATAAACTACAACAAGAGACGAAGTCTCTCCAAATGCTAACAAAGTAAAAGTGTTTAGCAAACAAGCTAAAACCGTCTAGAGGTGTTTCATCCAGGGACTACGCCCGCTAGCTCACACCCGAACCCAATATATCATAGCATAAAGCCATCCAAATCAAGCAACATGTTCATCCATGAAAAACATGAACGCCACAATCAGTGGGGAGTAACTCCGGGTTCTCCCAGCCATATCACATTAAACATACATAGAATGAAATACAAAAGTAAAGCATGCATACATATTGATGTACATGTGAGATACGATAAGGATAGATAGGCAATTCAATATATAATGATAAGAATATAAGAAGTACAAGTCCGAATCCATCATGTGATACAAAGACTCGGGGAAGACACTCTTAGGCAACCAAATACGCTCACTAGGGCTTGCATCTCACCGTTAGCGGTATAAGTTTGATAAGATTGAGACTCGACAAACAAAGCATGCCAAGTCATGCGATGATCACAATAAATCCATCATATTATCATCCATTCAAACATACCAATACATAGACGATGCCCAATCATGCAATGACCATGAATAATAAGTCATGAAATCATGCATTCAAGAACGACGACACAAAGACGACATCTCTCACGGTAAATGAAACGCACTAGCACCGTATACATTGCAAGTATGATTAACAGGCATCCACGAGATAAGCATTTCCCTGAACGCATACACGATGACATTTCGTATATGTAGACTAATTTCCTCCTAGTAGTACGACGATATAAATATCCAGTCCTAGTCTAAACCTGGTCAGACTCTCGGAATAAACCATTTTCCGATTCGACATGCGATGACATTTCGCATCCAAGACTCGGTCAATCATTGACGCCGAGTACCCCAAATTCGGTAGATCAATTCACAAAAGAGGCGGAAAAGAGCTCAAGCCACATAACAAGCGGTACGCTACATGCAAATAACACCACCTCGCAAGTACACAACATTTGACGGCCGGGTCGATCAACGCATAACGTTCAACTCCCAACAACGTCGTCGTATGCCCACTAACACATGCATTTAAGCAGTAGGATACCTCCCCGTTCCGACATTCCAGCCTTACGAACGTGGAGGTAGCCAAGGGAATGAGAGTACAAAGCAAAAGACAAAATAGTGCTCAAACCGTATCATTTGTAAAAACCGACTCAAAGTGGGACATACCAAAAACCGTCACCAAGCATGAGAATAGGGCATTATATAAATGTAAATATGATAAACATGAATCAATACATGATACATAAGCATTAGACCAAGTTTAAGAAGCATAATAAATAAGAAACATAGATACCTCTCCAAAACAACAAGTTTGGAAACTAACTAAAACAAGGGTTCACTTCAAACTGTCATAGCTAAGGTTCTAGACATGCAAATACAGAAATTCTAAATTGAGGTGATAGCTTGTCCTCCTACGGTTCCAATGGTATGTCAAAAGCCCAAAACAAGCAAGTAACGAAAGAGATATGATCATTTTACGAAAAGGGGTCAGTGCAGTGAAACTGCACAAGTCACGACCGTGACTTGTATTTCACGCCCGTGACATGAGTTACCAATTCACCCGAGAGCCTTCAACATACATTCAAACATTTTCACTTTTCATAATTCACTTCTAACAACAATCAACAATAAATAATCATCATCAAAAATCATCAACTAACAACAATCATTATCAATACTATAATTCCTAAGCTTTCTAATCGTATTCTAAATACGAATTCTAACATAGAAATCATGTAAAACACGTAAATGATATCGAGTAACCCTTCACCGTTACCTTTACGCGTCTTTAATCGATTCTACACCTTCCTAGTCTCCACCTACATACAATTAGATAATAAAAGATGAATATCATTCACCTTGAGAAAGACGGATAATTTAAAAAAGCGAGAAAGACGGTAATTTTATTACCAATACGGATAGAGGAAGCTAAGAGGGGAAGAATAAGACGAACTTACGAGAATTTGAGCAAAGAACGAATGAGCTACGATGATTTTAAGATCGGAAAGTTTATGGAGGCAAGGGTTTCTTTTTCTTAAGGAGGAAGTAAGCTTGAATGATGTTTGTGTGAATGAGAAATAGGATAAGGGAGTATGAGTATGTATGAGGAAAAAGTCAACAAAAGTCAAACTCGCCTTAAGACGGGATTCTCATAGAATCTCGCGGAAATTCCAAATACGAACTCGGAAATTCTAAATTCGACTCGGAAAATTAAATTTACGAGTAAAACTAAATTTCATTGAAAAGTATCCGTAAAATATTTTCACTATAAAAATAGGGTACATTTACGGGTGTTACAGAGAAGATAGGGAGTTCTTGTTATTTTGAGTTCTACCGTTAATCTATAAATAAATTAAAGAGTTGACGTAAACAAATATCGGTTGCCAAGCTAAAATTACCATAAGAATATGTGATTAATCGGGTATTCAACTTCACTATTAGACATTAGTATTTTGTTACGTTAGTTTATTACAATCACAAATAAAACCCCCCTTCTCGTAAATATGTTAATAGACGTAAATAAAAGTATATATGTAAGTTAGTTAATGAATATTACTAGGTAGTTAATTAGTTTTTCCAGTCTCTCCGTGGGATCGACCCTACTTATCCTTTACTATGTTTATATTTTTGAGGTTAAGATAGGTAAATAAATTGTTAATTTGTATGCGCAAACGACACGTATCAAATTTTGGCGCCGTTGCCGGGGAGATTGTTGTTAGTCTAATTTTCTAGTGTAGTGCATTAATTTTAATGCTAACTTATTTTAACTTTGTAATTTTTATTTTAGCTGAATTTTATGTTGCTGAAAATCGTAAGAAGACGACATGTTGTGTTAATACTTTTTGCATTCTATTTTCTTATGGGTATTTCTCCTTATTTTTGAATTGAGCTAAACTAAGTTTTGTAACTCTGTTGTTTAAATCATAATTTGATGTGTTAAAACATGTCATGGTTTGCATATGTAGATGTCTTGCGTAGTAATTTACGTTCACTTATATGTACCGTTGTGTTGGTTTTATAACTCAGTGGTTAGTCTGTTAATTTACGCTTGTTAAATTTACATACCTTATTATAGTACCATTTTGGCACCTACTGTTCCTTCACCATGTTGGACTAGACTTTTAATTGAAATTGTTACTCCGTATATACTAAGTTGTTGGTGCCTTGGAGTAGCCAGAAACGTAAGCCTTAGTTGTGCTCAATATGGTTAATCATGTTATGCTTAGAACAATGATTAAAGAATAAGATGAGCAAAGAGCTTGGTGTGCGAGTACAGTTAATGATACTTAGGTGGTTATAGTTGGATATGGTTGTTAGTGAAACATAGTTTAAATGAATGGTCTGGCAGCAGTATGATGTTGATGTTATTATTAAATTGCAAGTATTGAGATGAGTTTGGGTAACATTGTTGATCTTATTTTGGAGGTGTATGATGATATTGTTGGCTTTGTTAGGCTAATGCAGTGAGATAGAATTTATATATGGCAGTCTGAGTGAGCAAAGTAATGGATCAGAAGAGTACACCATATTTAGGAGTAAAACACATGAATGAACACAAGATCGAGTGGCGTTTTTTTTTACTGGGAAGTTGTGGTCTAGCTAGCTACCTTCTCCCTGTTTACGTTTAGCTTGATTCTTACTAATGGTGTTTTGTGGGTTGGCATAACTACAGTCGGACAATTGTTGGGCAGTGCAGTCTACGCATGGTATAATTTGGTAATATGGGACACTATGAACGATGGTTTGAGAAACGGTTTTTTTTTAGAGAACTTGTAGTGTGGCCAGCTACTTGCTATCTGTTTTGTGTTTCTATGACTATTTACTTACCATAGGTTATCGTCTGTTCTTTCCCTCTATTTCTATCTCCAGGTTCAAATATAATGTGCCTTCACTTTGAGTCTAAGTGTAGGGGAGGGACTTTTCTCGAGAATTAAAACTATTTGCCCTGCTAATTAATTGCCTGCATACTGATAGTTCCTTGTTGAATCGAAGTAAGGTACTGGTTTGATAGATTTGAATGGATGCTACTAATTAATCTCTGTTATACTTGCATCGAACTATCCCTAAAGGGCTAATGAATGAATAATGCTGCTTCTGACAACTTGGTTACATGTATCACATGCTTAAATTTTTATTGTTTTCATGTGTGTTTAACTTTATATCTGTTATTAGTTACGTATTTGAGTCGGCTTAAGTGCCTCCCCGAGTTTCGCAACCTTTGTAGGGGGATGTTAATAGTATCGGTTGCACAAAAAAATTAGAAAAAATAAAATAATCAAAAAGAAATGTTTATTGTTTCTGCTTTTCTGGGTATCTAATTTCCGCCAACTTATGTTTTATATATCGTTTCCTCTATATTTCACGGATCTTTGTCGAGTGGTTTTATTTTGCAGGAATTTTGATGTTCATGGCTGCAGGCTGTTTATACGTTGATTATGCAATTAAAAAGATGCTGCTGCAAGATGACAGCTAAGGGCAATAGTCAGAAGTCAGAACCGCTAAAGCAAGCGAGTTACTGTTCGGTCGACGTACTCACTGTGGGATATTGAGCAGCAGCCAAATGATGCAACTTTGGGGCTGAAACACTCACAGAGAGCGAAAATGAGCTACTCGAGGCTGATCTTACCTGAGCTGCTAAGCACTATTGGCAGCAGCAGCAACATGAGGATATGCTCCATTTCCAATTAACTCCCGCTAAGTACCTCTCCCTCTTATTAAATTTTGTTATAAGTACATAATTCTTAATCTCGATGTTTATTTTCGACATCGAGGACGATGTCGAGTTTAAGTGTGGGGGAGAGGCAAGCTAAATTAATGAAAACAAATGGTTCAAATTGAATTTTTGCTGGAATCTATTAAATTCTAGTGGGAAATGTTGTCATTGATGGTATTCTTGAGTAAACTTTGCATAGGGTATAAGTAGGACGAGCTACTATTCTGAAATAATTAGATGATTGTTGTCAAAGATGCCTTCTTTGAGGTTTAATTTGATTTTTGTTAAACGTCAATTTTGGTGAGAAAATGGTGCTGAAAGTTTGTCAAATGCTTTTAAAAGAAAACCCTTGTGCTTATTAGACTAACTAGACTAGTGAGTAGACGACAAGCTGTAATCTAACAATCTTTCAAAAAAATACTAACTTAAAAATAATTTCGTTAATATTTAACAATAGTTATGTATAAAAAATATTTCAAGTCGTGTATATGTGAGTTTTTTCTCCATTTTGAACTTGGATTAATTAATTGTGGCACATACATGTTCTAAGTCTCCTGTAAATTAGAATTATAAAGCACTTTATTTGGCTACCTTTATTTACACTTTCGTTGACTCTAGTGCGTGGGGTGTAAGCCGGTCTTTTAGCCAATTTACTTTCATAGGTAACTCCTAATCAGGGCTTCAGGGAGATTATTTGACCTCATTTAAACAAAAAAATTCTATCTGGTGGCTCGAGTAATTAGATCCTTAGGGGAACTCAGTCATTGTACTGGGAGAATGCCTAATGACTTGTCCGGATGGGCGGGATCCATTGCTCGAAAGCTCGATACAAAGGTCACTGGATAGACGGTTACGAAAGTTGGAAGTTGAGGATGTTGAAAAAAATGATACGAAAAAGAAAAAAAAGAAAAAGAAATAAAATGTGGAAAAATGATGTGGAAAAAGTATGTCAGAAAAATGAAGTGAGAAAAGAATGAAGTGAATAAGTGTTGGTACGTTATTGTTGGTGGTAGTTCATTGAGGGACGGATACATTTGAACGCTCGGGAGAACGATCCTCGTACTAAATGTACAGAAAGTAAATTTCCCATTACGACCTTAAATTGCCCAAACCCTCCTCTACGAGTCAATACACTTGCACACGCGCACGAAGGTAGTTGGACCGAGTGTCTTGCTAATGCATTTATTTGTAATTGTAATTTAGATGCGGTTTAAAATGTTTATGTTGGTTAATTAATTAGACGTATAGTTTGGAGTAGAGGGAAAGTTTAGTATACATTTCTTCCTAATCTAACTTAAAATGTTTTCCGTTAACTTTGCTAACTTATTAAAAATGATTTCTAAAAATGTTTTAATTTGTCGTCGATAAACAATTTAGTTTGTCTAAAATCATTGAGGTTGTTAATTTATCTTTGGCTCATGTTTTGTCATTGTCGGGGACGACAACAAGCTAAGTGTGTAACACCCGCAAATGTACCCTATTTGTAATTTAAAAATATTATACGGATACTTTTCAGCGAAATTTAGTTTTAGTTTAGAATTTAATTTCCTGTGTCTAATTTAGAATTTCCGAGTTCGTTTTCGGACTTTGCGCGAGATTCCGAGTAAATTACGTCTTAAGACGTTATTGACTTTTTCCTTGACTTTTTCCACTTACTCCTTCATATACTCCCTCAAACCCTAAACTCCCTCACAACTCACTTCTTCTTCCTCATCTAGTAACCACCCAAAACCTAAGCTCCATTCTTACTCAAACTTATAATCGACACTACGCCTTCATTTCTTGCTCAAATTCTCTAAGGTTCGTCTTATTCCTTCCCTCTCATCGTCCTCTATCCGTATTGGTAATAAAATTACCGTCTTTCTCGCTTTTCAATTTATCCGTCTTTCTCAAAGGTGAATTATATTCATCTTTTGTCGTCTTTGTTTAGGTGGAGACCTTCAAGATCCCGATAAGGATTACTATCTAGTGGAGGAAGGCTTAGAAATCGTTTAAAGACGCATAAAGGTAACGGTGAAGGGTTTCTCGATATCATTTACGTGTTTTATGTGTTTTCTATGTTAGAAATCGTTTTTAGAATAAGGTTAGTAATCTTAGGAATTGTGTTGTTGATGATGGTTGTTGTTAATTGATAATTGATATGAGAATTAATGATTTGTAATGATAGATGATGTTGTGTTATGCCTAAGTGAAATTGTGAAATTCGGGTTTTCGTGCCCGAGACAGAACACTGGCAGCGTCCATTGACGCTGGCAGCGTCGTGGGGCGCTGGCACCGTTTCTTGCAGCCAGTTTCCCAAGTCGACTGCAGTTTTCCTGCACTGACCCCTTTTCGTAAAATGATCATATCTCCTTCGTTACTTGCTTGTTTTAAGCTTGTGACATCCCGTTGGCACCGTAAGAGGATAAGCTATCACCTGCATTTGGAATTTCTGCATTTGGATTTCTAGAACTCTAGTAATGACCGTTTGAAGTGGACCCTTGTTTTAGTTGGTTTCCAAAGACGTTGTTTTGGAGAGGGGATCTATGTTTCTTATTTATTATGCTTCATAAACTTGTTCAAATGCTTATGTATCATGTATTGATTCATTTTTATCATAGTTAAATTTATATAACTCCCTATTCTCATGTTTTGTGACGGTTTTTTGTATGTCCCACTTTGAGTCAGTTTTTACACATGTTACGGTTTGAGCACTAATTTCCTATGTGCTTTGTGCTCTCATTCCCTTGGCTACCTCCATGTTCGTAAGGCTGGAATGTCGGAACGGGGAGCGTATCCTTACTGCTTAATTGCATGTGTTAGTGGGCATATGACGACGTTGTTGGGAGGCGAACGCTTTGCGTTGATCGACTCGGCCGTCAAATGTTGTATACTTGCGAGGTGGTGTCAACTGCATGTAGCGTACCGCTTGTTGTGAGGCTTGTGCTCTTTTCCGCCTCTTTCGTGAATGTCGACCGAATTTGGGGTACTCGGCGTCTATGATTGACCGAGTCTTGGATGCGAAATGTCATCGCATATCGAATCGGAAAATGTGATTCCGGGAGTCTGGCCAGATTTAGACTAGGACCGTATTATTAACGTCGTGCTACCAGGAGGAAATTAGTCTACATATACGAAATGTCATCGTGTATGCGTTCAGGGTATATGTCTTATCCCGTGGATGCCTTTTAATCATACTTGCATGTACACGGTGCTAGTGCGTGGCATTTACCGTGAGAGATGTCGTCAATGTATTGGTATGTTTGGATGGATTATTACATGATTGATTATTCGTGATCATTGGGTGACTTGGCATGATTTGTTTGTCGAGTCTCAATCTTATCAAACTTATATGCTAACGGAGAGATGCAAGCCCTAGTGAGCGTATTTGGTTGCCTAAGAGTGTCTTCCCCGAGTCTATCTATAGCATGATGGTTACGGATTGTACTTCATATGCTCTTATCATTATATATTGAATTGCCTATATATCCTTATCGTATTTCACATGTATATCTATATATGCATGCTTCTACTTTTGTATTTCCTTTTATGTACGTTTAATGTGTTATGGCTGGGAGAACCCGGAGTTACTCCCCACTGATTGTTGCGTTCATGTTTTTCATGGATGAACAGGTTGCTTGATTGGATGGCTTTTTGCGTGTGGTATTTTGGGTTCGGGTGTGAGCTAGCGGGCGTTGTCCCTGGATGAAACACCTCTAGACGTTCATTAGCTAGATGCTAAATAACTTTGTCTTTTGTTAACATTTTGAGAGACAACGTCTCTTGTAGTATTTTATATTTGGTTTGTAATTATGGACATGCCTCGTATTTCTATCTTGCATGTATAAAGTTTTTTAAAATACCGTATTTTTCCGCTTTATAAATCACATGCTTGTTATGTTTTATTTCCGCATTCGCGAGGGTTGTCACAGTTGGTATCAGAGGTTAAACGCTCCCGACGCACACACGTGAACCCTAAACTTAAATTACTTGACCTTGAAATAATAAATGAGATATGGGTAGACTTAAGGACCTAAGGTGGTAGTCTTTGGTGTACTTGATGTTTGTTAGGTTCTAACTTGTTTGTTGATTGTGCTGAGTGATGTTATGTTTGTTGTATCTACCGTCTTGAGGAGGATCATGCGTTACCTAGAAGAAGTATCCTCTACCGAAGATTTGAAGATTGACAAGCCTAATTGAAGTGTATTTCTTCCTCATCGATGATTTCTCTCGTTCTTAATGTATCATGCTCTCTTCCTTCTATCTAAGGGCTTCTTTATCATCTAATGTCTTCTCCCCTCAGAGATTACTCTTGTTACTTCCCTCCTCCTTATCAATTGGTATCCTTACCTTACCCTTGTAACATTTTTGTGGATGCCATACCCATTTGTTTATGGTATATTATACTTGGTCGGAAGAATTTTGGACTTTGTAGAGTGTTAGTGTTGATTTGAATGAATTGAGGATTTGAGAAAAATTGTGTAGACATAAGTTCACCCCTAGTGGTGAGAGTTGGGATCCTTGAGCAAAGTGTGGTAAGATAAGTTTGATGATTTTAATGCCTGATGCTTGCCATGACTAGTGTGTGGATAGTTCATGATATTTGATGGTGTAAGGTTGAATGAGTTGGCTAAGACTTCTTAACCCATTAGCGATTTAATCTTTTGAATTTAGGAGTTTGAATGATGCCTTGAGTGGTAAAATGCTTTTGAGACTAAGTGACTTTTTGTGGATTCTAGTATATGTGTTAGAGTATACGCTTGGTGGGAAAGTGCTTGGCTATAATTCTTGGATTTAAAATATGATCTTATATCCTGGTATCGGAGACTTGGTTGAGGTTGTAAGTCGTCGTGATAGATTAAACCATGTTACTTAAGGATTTTGGAAATGAGTGGAATCTGATTAGATTGGCTATGTCGGTGATGCCTTATGAAGTTGATAATGACGTTTTGTTCGGTGTTCTATCTTGTGGGTCATAGGAGTTGAAAAGAGATTAGTATGAAGAATTCCTTGTTAGTTCTTCGGTTTTGAAACCTTTGAGAGTGTGTCAAATTTTGGAATTTAGAGAATGTTACTATACTTGAGTTGCAATTCCGCAATTGGGATTCCGTGCTATATGAAAGGGTGGATGAATTGGGTTGTAATCGATTTTTTAAATCTATGTGTACCTTACTTTGATAATTTGTGGTACGAGGGTCCCTTGTAATAGACCTTTGTTATTGGGATGAGTTGCTTTACTATCACCCTAAGTCTGAAAGGAGAAATTTTGTGGATTAAACCTTCAACCTTTACTCGTGCCATCATCCCTTTTCATTTCCATTCTTGAATGTTTTCGTCAAGATTGATCTTTAAGAAATAGCATGCTCGTATCTTCTTTCTTACTCGGATAGCTTCATAACTCTACTATCTGCTTTGTCTCTTCCTTGACCTCGTTATTTTCAGCGCCCCTCTCTTATAATCTCGTGCCTTATTTATTCTCGTGTTCTCCTTGAGATTCCTTATCGTTTTCTATCTCGTTGCTCCTTCAACTTTTCTCTAGTGGATTGGATATTCCGTTTGTAAGGCTCAGAGAATAAGTGTGATGTAATTTGGGATTCTTTAGCTAGAATATGTGTCCTTGGATTGAGCAAATTTCATGTTATATTTCATCATGGGAATTAGGATTTAAGCTCTAGGATGAATCCTAATAGTGATAATGTATCCTCCCTTAGTGGTTTTAGATTTGGAGCTTGGTATTCTAGTGCTATTTTGAGAATTGAGTTGACCATGATAATAGTTCGTTGTTGTTGGGTATTATAACGGTTGCTTGGTATGTCATTTGGGAATTAGATGTCTCTAATTGGTGGATTCTAAAAGAGACTTTGCTTTAGGATAATTAAGCCGGTACCCAAGGTTTGAGGAGTATTGTCGTAAATGAAAATCGATTCATATTGAGTTTTAGATGAACTACATGATTTGAATAGTTGTCTGATTGCCAAGTAATTGGCCATTTGTGGTTTGGAATTAGTAATTCTCTTTTATTCTTAAGGAATCATAGTTTGAGATTGAGAAATGCTCGTTGCAAGCTTTGGATAGTGAGTGCTCAGTTGTTATGGATTATAGAGTTAGAATGGTGAACGCATTTATCTTGAGGATTATTAAACACCATAGTTTGCTAATGTGACTATTTATATTTGAAGCTTCGAGCGTAGTAATGATTGAATTAAGGATGTTATGGCGTATTA
>JAIUZE010073225.1:0-12166 GCA_022085475.1 Heliosperma pusillum
TGAAATCTCTCAGAAATTCCAAATACGAACTCGGAATTTCAAAATACGACTCGAAACAAAAATTTCTATTTTAAAAACTTAAGTCTGCTGAAAAGTGTTAGTAAATATTTTTACTAGAAAATTTGGGTACTTTTCGGGTTGTTACAGTGAATGTCATTTATTTAATTTTTAATGCAAGTTGTACCTAGTATGGCCTAGATTATTTTAATCGGTATTACCCGTAAAGTAAGGGAATACCGATTCGGTTGTAATTTTATTTGCGATCTCGTATCGCCGTTTGTAATAATTTAATTTCATTTTTAGATCAAATGTATAATAGAAATTTTATTTGTATCTTTTTGTAATTAATTATGAAGACGGAGATTCCCGAAGTCGGTGTTCCAAAAGACGGTGCCTTTTTGAAGTATGTTCATGAAGAGGCAAGGGGCCAAGGAGTTGGTTTCCGATTTTGTTATCTTCTAGTTAACTAGATTAGCTAGGTGGCCATACTAGGATTTATTATTTGTTTGCTCTATTTTTTCCGCACATGCCAAAATCGCCAACATGCATTTTTATTTCTCGATTGTCAATTCAAAGTTATTCAAAATTCACCGACTTAGTTCGCTTATAGGGAATTAATAACTAAATTGACAAGACCTCTCACATAACTTAAAAAATTGAGATTTAGCCTTACCAATTGAAGCACCTATGAACCCCGTGTTCATTAGGGCTACCACGCTCGTAGGTCCCTTTTTACCTCGGGTAAGTAGGGTGATGCGATCACAAGCCAAAATTGGATTGGACTCAACGAGATAAGCGTTATCTTGGGACTAGGAGATGGATTTAGTTGAAATCCGTCAACCAAGAGTTCTAAGTGTAGAATTAGTCAAGTATTGACTTACCATTTTTAGATAAAGGTAGCATGCGATGACTATTGTTTTTCTAAAGATGGGTCTTGGAATCACTTATGTAATTTCGTGAGGGGTCATTATATGAGTGACTTGTTTAAAAGTGTTTTTACAAGTAAAATTATATATAAGCAATGAATGTTTATTTTCCGTTGAGATTTATTTTATATGCGCAAATGACATATATTTTATCCTTCTATGAACTTATAAATCCGTTCAAATCGTGGAAAGGGTTTCCATTATTTTATACGGTAGCATTTTGATTGCAATCTCCGTTTAAACCACCGTAGCTAAAGACAAAATATATTTTATCTTTTGATCCTCATATTCACCATTGCAAATGTCTCTTATGAAGAGTAAATAAATAAGTCACACTTAGTCAAAAACGTTTTGATTTTTAGTAACGTCTTCTCATAACAATGGTACATCAATCTTTTCGCTCCAACGAAAATATTTTTATTTTTTGGTATGTCGTCATAATGCTCCTTATCGAGGCTTACCTCAAAAGAGGCCAAATCAGTTGGGACGACTAGGTTAATCGATTTATTTAAAATCGTGAATAATCAAATACCGTAGTCACTTCATGAAAGGTTTATCCTTTTGAAGGTAAAACCATGAATGAAACGAAGAATAATCTTCACAATAATTCTAATATACTTGTCCGAGTATAGATTCATGAAAGTGAGTGGAAGCACTATGAATGATGTTTATATTCTTAATTGTTAAGACGAGGTTCAAGAGTAGGTTGGCACGAGTTTGGCACAAGGCAAGGGAAAAAGGGAAGACTATTTTGAATAGTAAAGTCAAAACCCAAGCAAGGTGTCGAACCCAACTTTTGACGATTCTATTTTACAGTGTATGACACAAGAAAAGAATCTGCCCCAAGTTTTCTAAAGAGTTAGAAATTGGGTGTACTATTTTAACCCATAATATCTATATGATCGACATTTATTTTGCTAAATACATTTTTTGGATATTAGATACCTATTATGGTTTTCATCAATGTATTCAATGCATATAATAATGATTAGTGCGACGACTAACCATGATTAAATGTCGACCTACAAGGGAAATATAACTATTGTAGTTTTATTTCTATAGAAACATATAAAAGTTATAATGTGATCAATCTAGTTTTGGATTTAGAGGTATACTTTAATAAACGTTATTATGTACATAACCTCTAAATAAAGAATATAGTATCCACTTTAGTGTACGACACAAGTGTTTCACTTTTGTGAATGAAACAAACGTTGTATCTTTTTATGCCTATTCTTGGTCAATGGTTATCCCATACCAATCAAAGGTAATTATATTCTTGACCTAAACTAGTAATTACTTGTCATATAGATTGTAAAAGGCTCAAAATTGGTAACCCTAATCTAATCTTAATTCTGGATTGTGTAGCACATTAAGAGGCTAGTATTGACAATTATCACTAAACCATCTGATTTTGAATCTTATGGTGCGTGCAAATCTTGTATTCAAGGCAAGATGATTCGTGCCCTTTTATTTAAAAGGAAATCAAACTAGTGAGTTATTGGCCCTATTACATAAGAATATGCGTGGTCCAATAACAAACACAACCAGAGATGGTTATGACTATTTCACTTTATTTACCAACGACTTAAGTAGATATTATATTGATTCTACTTAATGAGGTGCTATGAGAGATCTTTGAAAAGTTCAAAGAGCTTCAATGTGAAGTAGTTAATCACCAAGAGCATTAGACAAGGACTTACGATTAATTCGTAACTGTAAATATCTAAGTATTGACTTTGATTTTCACCAAAAGTATTGAGAAATGATTTCACAAGTTAACTTCTCTAACACACATTATTAGATAAGGTGTCATTGAATAAAGAAACAGAACCTTATACGATATGGTTTTGTCTTTGTCAAGTCAAAATGAGCCATTTGACTAACCTTGAGATCTTAATATTTTTGTCTGCTATTTCTTTTCCCACCATGTTAAAACACAGTTAAAATAGTCTAATTTCATTCCATATACGATATGGGTAGGTAGCGTACCTAATTTATAAGTTATTTGAATGAAACAAGTGCTCAATAATCCCACATTGACCACGAGAACAAAGCGTTTGTGACTCGTAATGTTGTCTTTCAATAAAAATACGATTATTTCTTGATAAGACAGAGTGGGAGAAAATGTTTCAAGAGCCACAAACTGAGCATATGGTTCGTAAAAAAGTTTTCCTCATTGCTTGTTCACTAGTTGTTTCTTCGGAACCTAGGAGGTCAGGTGGAATTTTATCACTCCTTAATAGTGATGAAATATGTGACTTATAAAAGACTGTTTTTAGTCCCAACTTCTTGCTATGGCTTAGAGTCATACGATTCGTAATGGACTCCATGCATGATGGTCAGGTATGTGACCTGATAAATTTTACTTGAAGAAGTACGACCTCTTCAATGTAAATTGATTTTTAAAGATCGAAATTTGCATGGATAAACATTACAATGTTTTCAAAGATAAATGGGTACGCAAAGTGTTTTTGCACTAACCTTAATTCTTCGATCCATTCGAATATACTTAGCGATTACAGCATATCATAATAGTATGATGTCAATTGGATATCAAGGACCAACTTCTTGAATACGATTCTAGAAAAGGTTGTATATTTTATATTCACCTGTGGGTTCGTAGATCCTAACTATCGTAAGTTAATTTTGCAAGCTTAAGAGGATGTCTTAAGTAAGCACTAAAGAGTTGGAATTAGTGTGTCAATCATGTTGTAAAATATTTCTCGATATCTCGAGAATTATGTTTATACATGAAGTTTAGTGGGAGTAATGTGGTGTGCATCAGTTTTATATGTGGACACATATTGATCATTTTAGATGATGGAATATTTTGGAGAAGTAGAATACATCTTTTAGATATCTGGATTTATGAAGATAAATCTAAAAGGATATTAGCGTTGAGTCAAAATTCTTATATTGATAAGAAGATCTTTGACTAGTTCAAGGAAGTTGAACACATGATAAATTGATTCCTTTTTGCTTCCGCTGCGGGATCAATTATATACGCTGTGATGTATACTCAATCCGACATTTCGCATGCTTTGAGCATAACAAGTCGTTTGCAATCAAATCCAAGTGAGAGTCACTTGATAGCCATAAAGAACATTCTTAAGTACTTGCGAAGGACTAAAGATATGTTTCATATGTTTGGAGTGTGACAACCCTCGCGAATGCGGAAATATAAAACATACAAGCATGTGAATTATATTGCGGAAATAGGTAGTTTTAAAAACCTTTATACATGCAAGTTAAATAAAACGAGGAGTGTCAAAATATTACAAACTAAGTACGGAAATACAACAAAGAGACGGGGTCTCTTAAAATGTTAGCAAAGAACAAGTGTTTAGCAAAACTAGCTAATATCGTCTAAAGGTGAAACTTATAGGGGCAACGCCCGCTAGCTCACACCCGAACCCAAAATAGTCAAGCAAAAAGCCATCCATGCACGCAACCTGTTCATTCATGAAAAACACGAACGCCACAATCAGTGGGGAGTAACTCCGGGTTCTCCCAGCCATATCACATTAAACGTACATAGACGGAAATACAAAAGTAAAATCATGCGTATATAGGTATACATGTGAGATACGATAAGGATAAATAGGCAATCCAATATATAATGATAAGATCATGTGGAAATCAAATCCGAAACCATCATGTTATTCAAAGACTCGGGAAAGACACTCTTAGGCAACCGAATACGCTCACTAGGGCTTGCATCTCACCGTTAGCGGTATAAGTTTGATAAGATTGAAACTCGACAGACAAACCAAGTCAAGTCATGCGATGATCACAATAAATCCACATATTATCATCCATTCACGAACCAAGACATTGACGGTGCCCAATCATGCAATGACCATAAACAATATCATGAAATCACACATTCAAAGACGACACAAGACGACATCTCTCACGGTAAATAAAACGCACTAACATCGTGTACATGGCAAGTATGATTAACAGGCATCCACACGGGATATAACATTTCCCTGAACTCATACACGATGCTACATTTCGTATATGTAGACTAATTTCCTCCTGGTAGCAACGACGATAATAATACGGTCTAGTCTAAACCTGGCCAGATTCTCGAAATCACATTTTTCGATTCGACATGCGATAACATTTCGCATCCAAGACTCGGTCTTACAATATATATGCCGAGTACCCCAAATTCGGTAGATCAATTCACGAAAGAGGAGGAAAAGAGCTCAAGCCTCATAACAAGCGGTACGCTACATGCAAATAACACCACCTCGCATGTACATAACATTTGACGGCCGGGTCGATCAACGCATAGCGTTCAACCCCCAACAACGTCGTCGTATGCCCACTACACATGCAATTAAGCAATAGGATACCTCTCCGTTCCGACATTCCAGCCTTACGAACGGGAAGGTAGCCAAGGGAATGAGAGTACAAACCACAAGAAAAAACACTGCTCAAACCGTAACATTTGTAAAAACCGACTCAAAGTGGGACATAGCAAAAACCGTCACAAAACATGTGATACAAGCGAATGAAATATCATATATCCAAAACATGAATATTATAAGTCACTACGTAAAATTATACGATAAACGGATCATGCGAACTATTATAAATTACGAGTTTTAGAAGTTAAAGGAAAAGATCACAGCCGTGTTCTAGGCTGGTCAGGGGACCGGCGGCCGGTGGGCCGGCTCAGAGCACAAGGCAAAAACCAAAAATCATAGAAAACAGAGAAATGTGTTCCAGGCCGGTCGATGGACCGGCGGCCGGTGGGCCGGCCAGGAACACCTCTTCATACAAATCCCAAATTTTCCAAAGATGTTACTGATGTGTTCCCAGCCAGTGGGCAGACCGGCGGCCGGTCGACTGGCAGGGAACACCAGTTCACCCGAGAGCCTCTTTCACTTAACCAATTCTTTTCAATTCTCATATATACTTCAAATAATCATCAAAAATCAATATACATCATCAACATTCATCATTTAACAACATTCATTAATCATAACATGATTCCTAAGCTTCTAATCGTATTCTAAATACGATTTCTAGCATATAAGGCATGTAAAACACGTAAATGATATCCAGTAACCCTTCACCGTTACTTTTAAGCGTCTTTACTAATCGTCAAGCTCCTCTTCAATAAGGAAATAGTCTTTTTCGGGATCTTGGAGGTCACCACCTACAAATAGATCATAAAAGATGAACAAAATTCATCTTGAGAAAGACGGAAAGTTTGAAAAGCGAGAAAGACGATACTTTTAATATCAATACGGATAGAGGAAGGTAAGGGGAGGAGAATGAGACGAACTTACGTGAATTCTAGCAAGTAACGAATGAGCTAGGATGATTCAAAGATTGAATTCAAAGAGGGAGGCAAGGTTTCTTAAGGAGGAGGAAAAGTTTGTGTTTGTGTTGAATGAAATAGGTTAAGGAGTATGAGTGGAATATGAAAGAAAAAGTCAAGGAAAGTCAAACTCGCCTTAAGACGGGATTTTCATGGAATCTCGCGGAAATTCCAAATACGAACTCGGAAATTCTAAATTCGACTCGGAAAATAAAATTTACGATTAAAACTATATTTCGCTGAAAAGTAACCGTAAAATATTTTTACTAGAAAAATAGGGTACATTTCCGGGTGTTACAATCACCCCACCTTTTAAAAAGTTTCGCCCTCGAAACTTGAGGGAAAGAAAATATACCTTACTCGAAAAGACTCGGATATTTACTACGCATAGAAGCTTCAGTTTCCCAAGTCTCTTCCTCGACATTAGCAGTTCTTCATAAGATTTTCACCAAAGGATCTACTTTACTTCTCAACTTCCTATCCTTACGATCTAGGATGCGGATCGGCTTCTCTTCAAAGGATAAATTTGGTTCAAGCTCGGACAATTCCTTTTGAAAGACATGGCTCGGATCACTAACATACTTTCTCAATTGAGATACATGGAATACATCATGAACCTTAGCCAAATTCGGCGGCAAATTCAACTTATAAGCAACTGCACCAATCCTTTTTACAATATCAAAAGGTCCAATGTACTTCGGGCTCAATTTACCCTTAACACCAAACCGTTTAACACCCTTCATTGGAGATACCTTCAAGAATACTTTATCTCCCACCTCAAATTCTAAAGGCCTTCTTCGGATATCGGCATAAGACTTTTGACGGTCTTGAGCGGCTTTCATTCTATCTCGAATGACCTTCACATTATCAATGGTTTCAACAAGAACATCGGGGCCTAAATCATGATTGTCATTCAATTGATTCCAACATATAGGACTCCGACATTTCCTTCCATAAAGAGCTTCATAAGGAGCCATCTTGATAGATGCATGATAACTGTTGTTGTAAGAAAAATCCACCAACGGTAAGCTCTTTTCCCAACTAGACTGAAAGTCAAGAGCACAAGCCCTAAGCAAGTCTTCTAAAGTCTGAATAGTCCTCTCAGTCTGACCATCCGTAGCGGCATGAAAAGCAGTACTCATCAACAACTTACTACCCATGGCCTCTTGCAAAGCCTTCCAAAATCTCGAACAAAACCTCGGATCTCGGTCGGATATAATCTCCATAGGAACACCATGATATCTAACAATTTCATCAACTTAAGCTTTTGCTAGTCGGTCCAAACTCCAAGTTTCTTTGATCAGAATAAATCTAGCACACTTGGTCAACCGATCAACAACAACCCAAACAACATCTTTACCTCCAACGGTCCTCGGCAAAGCCATAAAAAAGTCCATAGAAATAGATTCCCACTTCCATAGCGGAATATCCAACGGTTGTAGCAATCCACCGGGCCTCTTGTGTTCAATCTTCACTTGTTGGCAAGTAAGACATCTACCAACATATGACACAACATTGCCCTTCAAGTTTGGCCACCAAAATTGTAGCTAATCCTTGTACATCTTATCACCTCCGGGGTGAATAGAATAAGGGGAAAGGTGAGCTTCATCAAGAACTCGCTTCCTCAAATTAAGAGCATTAGGAACAAATAAACGACCATGGAAACAAAGAACACCTTCATTATCAAACTTGAAATCTTTACCTTTACCTTCAAGAAGTTTGGCTTGGATAGACTTGTAGGTAAGATCATCAACTTGGCTTTCACGGATTTCACGGAGAAACATAGGCTCGGCAATCATAGCACCAACACGAACAAATCCACGCTCCACAGACTCCAAACTCAACCTTCGAAACTCGGCACAAAGATCAACAGGTAAAACATGCATAGCATTCAAAGCATGAGAAGCTTTCCTACTAAGAGCATCGGCAACAACATTCGCCTTCCCTTCATGATACAATAACTCACAATCATAATCGTTCACCAATTCCAACCATCTTCTTTGCCTCATATTCAACTCTTTTTGAGTAAATATGTACTTCAAACTCTTGTGATCGGTGAAGATACGACAAGGAACTCCAATTAAATAATGTCTCCACACTTTCAAGCATGAACAACAGCGGCCAATCTAAAATCATGAGTAGGATAGTTCACTTCATAAACCTAATTGCCTTGACTATAAGCCACCACCTTCCTTTTGCATAAGAACACAACCTAATCCCATTTTAATATAAGCATCACACTATGACATCCAAGTCTACTTCCATCTCAGGCAAAGTCACACCGGAGCGGTAGTTAACCTCTTCTTTAACTCTTGAAACGCTGCTTCACAAGCTTCATTCCATAGGAATTTGGTTTCCTTCTTCAATAACTGAGTCATCGGTCTAGCAAGCTTAGAGAAATCCTTGACAAATCTTCGGTAATAACCAGCTAAATTAAGGAAACTTCGAATCTCTCTAATATCAGTCAGACTCTTCCAATCAACAACGGCCTCAATTTTAGAAGGATCTACCATTACACCTTCTTTCGAAATCACATGCCCAAGAAAGGACACTTTAGGTAACCAGAACTCACACTTAGAGAACTTAGCATACCACTTCTGACGACGTAGAACACCCAAAATAATCCTCAAGTGAATAGCATGCTCATCTTCGGACTTGGAGAAAATAAGAATATCATCAATGAAAACCACCACACACTTGTCAAGATACTCACTAAATGTGCGGTTCATCTGATCCATAAAGATAGCGGGAGCATTCGTCAATCCAAATGGCATTACCTTGAACTCATAATGGCCATACCTCGTACTGAAAGCGGTCTTTGGAATATCAACGTCTCTAACCGGAATTTGATGATAACCGGACCTCAAATCAATCTTCGAAAAAGTAGAAGCACCTTTTAATTGATCAAACAAATCCTCAATTCTAGGTAAAGGATACCTATTCTTGATTGTAATCCGATTCAACTCACGATAGTCAATACAAAGCCTCATCGAACCATCTTTCTTCTTCACAAAAAGAACTGGAGCACCCCAAGGCGAAGCACTTGGTCGAATAAAGCCTTTTTCAATCATATCATCCAACTGCTTCCTTAACTCTTTCAATTCAGACGGAGCCATACGATAAGGAGCTTTGGCAATTGGACCAGAACCATGAACAAGATCAATAGAGAATTCAACATCTCTCTCGGGAGGAATCCCGGGCAAATCTTCAGGAAATACATCAATGAACTCTCGAACAATAGGCACATCTTCAATAACTTGGGCAAGAGAGGTATGCGAAGAAGCACACCCACAGAAATGTCTTGGCGACCGTTTCCTAACCTACTTTACCATCTTATAGCGGAATTAAGACCCACTTTAACGGGGATGAGATCCCTTATAGGTTTACATTCTAACACTAAAGGACTCTTTAAATAAATCTTTTGATCACGACACTCGAACCTAGCATGATACAATGCTAGCCAATCAATACCTAAGATTATATCGAATTCTCCTAGAGGGAACTTAAGGAGATTAGCGGGAAAGATAGAACCCGCGATAGAGATTGGAACATTGGGATAAAGAGTAGAACAAGAGATAATATCTCCGGATGGTAAGGATATGGGAGTATCCTCACTAGATGTAGGCTTGATAGATAGTTTACTAGCATAGGTCGATGACACAAAAGACATAGAAGCACCGGTATCAAATAGAATAAGACACGGTTGCTCTAAAATTGAGAACATACCAGTAATGATCTCAGGATGAGCGTCGGCTTCAGCACGGCTCATGACAAAGATTGAACCCTTAGGTTTAGGAGGAGGAGGGGGCAACTTTCGATCGGGGCAATCGTCATAATGATGACCACCCTTTTGACAGAAGAAGCACACATAAGGTTGTTTGGTACAAGACACACCGGGATGGTATGGTTGTCTACAAATGTTACATTGACGACCTTGAGATGCATAAGGCCTATGAGCCACATTTGAAGTAGCTCTAGGAATAAAAGGAGCAGGATTCCTTGTATTGGCATTTGAAAAAGGATTAAACCTCCTCTTGTTAGCATAGGAATTAGAAGGAGACGGAATAAACGGTCTCTTCCCAAAAGCATTCGGCCTAGGAGCATAAGAAGGAGAGGGATTATTCATCAAGGCTTCATCTCTAATAGCCTTCATTGAATTTTCAGCCCATAAGGCATCATCATAAAGATCTCTAAAGGAATTGGTATTCCTTCTCACTTTGCTTTGAAGGACGGCACTCAACTTGTTACGGTAATAGAATGCACGGTCTTCATCATCTCGGATAAGCCTCAGCGCAAAATGCGCAAGCTTATTAAACTCCGTAGTAAACTCTTGAGCTGATAGGTTGCCTTGTTTAAAGTCAATGAACTCTTTAAGCCTTTGCTGTTTAAGCTCTTTAGGATAAAATCTACCCTCCACAAGAGCTTTAAAGCAAGCCCAGTTAAAGTCCTCTTCAAGAACGGCAGTGGCACTTGTGATAGCCCACCAGTTGTCGGCTTCCCTCACCAGAAAGTGCTTTGCGATCCTAACTTTGTCCTCTTCTCGGACTTGGTATAGATCGAACTGTTTCTCGATCTCACGGAACCAATCGGATAACTCCGTCGGATCCGGCTCTCCACCATATGGTACGATCTTACTTCTAGCTATCTGTCCAGCTACCCACGCGTAGCCACCTTGATGGTTTTCTTCCCTTCTAGGGGGAACTTGGTTGGCATTAGCTAACGCCGCATCTTGCTGATTTTTCAGCACTTGAGTAAGAGCTTCCATCATAACGTTCTCAGCTAATCGTGGTCTAACCATCTTCATAAGAAACAAAAACCAATTAAGTTACTCCTATCAATTAGCATAAACAAATAGACTACCAAGTAAAGTCCTTAACTTCTACCAAATCTCTCATTTATTATTTCAAGGTCAAGTAGTTTAAGTTAGGGTTCACGTGTGTGCGTCGGGAGCGATAAAGCTCTGATACCAACTGTGACAACCCTCGCGAATGCGGAAATAATAAACAAACAAGCATGTGAATTATATTGCGGAAATAGGTAGTTTTTTAAAAACTTTTATACATGCAAGTTAAATAAAACGAGGAGTGTCAAAATATTACAAACTAAGTACGGAAATACAACAAAGAGACGGGGTCTCTTAAAATGTTAGCAAAGAACAAGTGTTTAGCAAAACTAGCTAATATCGTCTAAAGGTGAAACTTCCAGGGACAACGCCCGCTAGCTCACACCCGAACCGAAAATAGTCAAGCAAAAAGTCATCCATGCACGCAACCTGTTCATTCATGAAAAACATGAACGCCACAATCAGTGGGGAGTAACTCCGGGTTCTCCCAGCCATATCACATTAAACGTACATAGAAGGAAATACAAAAGTAAAATCATGCGTATATAGGTATACATGTGAGATACGGTAAGGATAAATAGGCAATCCAATATATAATGATAAGATCATGTGGAAATCAAATTCGAAACCATCATGTTATTCAAAGACTCGGGAAAGACACTCTTAGGCAACCAAGTACGCTCACTAGGGCTTACATCTCACCGTTAGCGGTATAAGTTTGATAAGATTGAGACTCGACAAACAAACCATGTCAAGTCATGCGATGATTACAATAAATCCAACATATTATCATCCATTCACGAACCAAGACATTGACGGTGCCCAATCATGCAATGACCATGAACAATATCATGAAATAACGCATTCAAAGATGACACAAGACGACATCTCTCACGGTAAATGAAACGCACTAGCATCGTGTACATGGCAAATATGATTAACAGGCATCCACGGGATATAACATTTCCCTGAACTCATACACGATGCTACATTTCGTATATGTAGACTAATTTCCTCCTGGTAGCACGACGATAATAATACGGTCCTAGTCTAAAC
>JAIUZE010073231.1:2727-25603 GCA_022085475.1 Heliosperma pusillum
TTCAAGAAAAGTCAAAGACGACTTAAAAATTCAAGAAAAGTCAAACTCGACTCAAAAGTCAAGAAAAGTCAAACTCGCCTTAAGACGGCATTTTCATGGAATCTCGCAGAAATTCCAAATACGAACTCGGAAATTCTAAATTCGACTCGAAACTTTAAATTCTAAATTAAAACTTAAATTTGCTGAAAAGATTTCGTAAAAGATTTCTACTAGAAAAATAGGGTACATTTCCGGGTGTTACAAAGTGTGTATTATATTACGAGATTGATTTATATGTTAATTGCTTTGCATAAATTAATTACATTATTTGGTCATAACCATTTATTTACCCACACTTTTACCATACACAATATTATCCCTATTTCATCATTCCTATTCTAATAAAACCTAATCACCATCACAAACAAACTAAATCCCTGCGTTGTTCACCATGTTTTCCAACAAAATATGTCAAGAACACATCGTTTCAGTCTTCTGTTCCGCCATCCACAAAGACAGTCAAGAGAAGTTTGGGAAAATAGAAGATACTCAAAGGTGTGGTTGGTGCTGAAAGATACGGTATCTAACTTGTATGTGCGAGAAGTTACTTAAGCTTATTCGTATCAAAGTTAGTGGACCGAATATAATTTTTATGAAGAAGAGAAATTTGATAAGTGTTGTTGGAGCTCGGGTACATCGGGTTGGAGTGTTTCAGGTGATCTTGTATCAAATATGGTTAGATTGATACACCGTGTTGATGCTAAGCTGGTAATAAAAAAAATCGCGTATTGAGGCTTAGCTGGAAAAAAAAGGTTTGTGGAGGAATGTGTTGTGGAATGTGTTGATACTCGTATGATAGAGCAAAGTTCATTCCTATTTGCACTAAGAACGGTGTTAGCTACTTTAAGTTGTGAGTTACATGCACTGGAGTTTATATTAACGGGTGTTAAGGAAGTGTCATTGAACGAATATCTGTTTCATCGGAAATATTTCTGTCAGATTTCTGGTTATGATTGGGACTTGAGTGTGGATGGTGGACTGATAGACCTTATGAATGCCATTAGCCTACTCAAAATCACATCTCAACTTGATAACTACTTAACCTATAATCTCCCAATGTCTTAAGCCACATTATTCCTTCCTTTGGTTATGACTTGATTATGTTGTTAATTTTTGCTTAATAGTTACCATAGACGATGTCATGGTTTCTATTTTGGAAACTTAATTTCATTTTGTGATGTGTGCATTTGACTTGGTTATATAATAACTTTGACTTATATTATTCTAGTCATTTTATTTCTTTTCTCGTCTTTTCAATGATGTCAAGAGGGGCTTGATTTAAGTCGATTGCCTAATAAGCTTGCTCCTTGTCAAGACCTTTAGTCGTCTCTTAAGGTCCTTAGATGCTTATACTTTAGCTTTAGATGTTTTGATCTTGCGTTTCACCCACTATGATTTTTATATTATTATGTTGAGGCGGAACTTACTTGAGTCACAAATCAATAGAGACTTGTCATCATCAAAAACGGGGAATTTGTTGAACCATATAATTATATGATTATGTTTTGATAATGACAAGTATGTTTGTATAAGATATATGTTTGTGCTTGTAATCGTTTGTTTAGTCTTGGTTAGATTAAGCATGGTTTGGTAACTGAAGTTATAATTAATTTAGCTATAACCTAGATGATTTGTGAAGTAAAGGTGAAGCAAAGTTATAGGCCACTGTACTATAACTTTGGAACTGCTGAAGTAAAGTTATATGTGTTTCCACTATAACTTTAGCGACTATAAAGCTCAAGATCAAAGACGAAGTCTTAAAGAAGCTTGTTGACTTCAAGATGAAGAGCTCGTGATTTGAATGAAATGATGATCAACATACTGAAGATCTCTAGTAAGATTTTGTAGTATAGGTCGTCGTTCAATAACAGTAATTTCAATAGTAATTTTGGGAAGTAGAGTTATAGTTGTTTTAAGTATAACCTTACTTACCAAGCTCAAAGTTATAGGTTATATTACTATAACTTTGGAGCTGCGATATATAAGGCGGCTCTTTTAATTTTTCAAAACGGTTTTTCAATATAGTTTTAAATAATCGTTTTAAGGAAAAGTATTTATAGTAGATTAAAGTTTAAATTTATTTAGTTTGAATATTATTATGATTTCTCTATTTATTAGTAAAACAACTTATGAGTTGTCATGCTATCTAGGGTTTATATATATATATATATATATATATAGAGGCAAGATCCGGCGAGTCCACCTAAATATTTGAGTCCATGAGTTCTAATTATAGCCGTCCGATCTGAAAAAAATGGAGCGCTCAGATTGGTCCACGTATGCGCCATAATTGAGCAAACAAAACTCCTTTTTTCCCAAGATTCCCTCTTTCTTTCTCAATTTTTTCTCTCTCCTAAAAAATGAACCCAGTAAATTAAACCCTAACATTCCAAACATCAAACCCACAACATCTTGCTAAAATCTCGCGAAAATCGTAGTTTATCTACTTGATCTTAACTGTATTACAACTTAATTGAATAATCTTAGTTGATTTCTCTGCAAAATCGTTGAGGTAAATTCGTTTTTTCCCCAATTTTATTAGAACTTATGTACTTCATTATGAATATTGATGTTGTTGGAAATTATTGAATATTTGATGCATTGAAAGAATTTAATAAGATTAAGTCAAAAATATCGAACAAATTGTCGAGTCATTTGTGGTAATTCATGTTCTTGCTTTAGATTTCTAAATATCTTATTTATACATGATTTCAAACGTTTTTTGGTGATTATATCAACATATTGAACTAATAACTATGATCGATTATAGATGTAGTTGTGTATTAGATGTTTTTTTTTCAATTTAATCGCAAAAATTAAAAATTAGGGTTTCATATTGTTTATGTGTGAAAATTAAGTTTACATATTATAAAATGGAATTTGTTTGACATTGTTGTTGAGAAATTAATCGTAAGTGTTCAGATACTGAGCAATAACAACATACCTATTCTTTATGATAATGAAAGTTGATAGAAATAAACAATATTTGTAAATGTGATATTGTATTTCAATGGTTGTGATACTGTTGTTTGTATATCGTGATATTGGATAGCTGCGATTGAGTTCGAGTAATATAGAAAAAAAATTAATTCAAAAGAGATATTCTGTGATATTGGCTGGAAAAGAACTTTTTTAGATGTCGGAGGAAGTCAAGCCAGGCTTATACTTTAATTAAGCGATCATTCATTAAGATGTCACGACATTTCGATTAGTATTGGCTTAGAATTGTCATCTACATCGTTCTCACAATATGTATTTGGTCAATCTATCTAATTGTTGGAACCAGTTGTACCGGTAGCTTTTCAATCTTACATCGATGATTGAATATAGTTTCAGCTGAATTAGCAAAATAAATTAACTAAACAATACTAACTGAGGTTTTGTTTGCATTGGATTTGTAGAGGTGGTAAATGTGGACAAGATTTGTAGAGGTGGTAATTGTGGACAAGATGGTGATGATGAGGATCATGGACAAGAGCTCAAAACCGAAACAAGACGATACAAGACTGTTGCAAGCAAGTGGTGGTTTTAGAGGTAGAGGTACATGAAGCAACTTAAATGACCGCTAGGAATATGTTGGCAAAATTTCAAGTAAAAGTACATTGATGTAATGTTGGTAGGATAAGAAATATAATGTAAGTAGTAGTTGTCATAAACTATTAGTTTGTTGCTGGTATTTAGTGGTATTGTTAATAATTTGTATACAATGATATTGTTTCTTAATATCACAAGGGTGAAAACAATCTTTGTAAGTGTGATATTGTATTTAATGTAGTGTGATATTCTTTATTAATGGTTGTGATATTGTTTCTCAATATCACAAAATTGGATTGGTATAAACAAGCTCTGAAATTGTGATATTTTTTTTTGATCGAATGTGATATTCATTCTTAATAGTTGTAGTGTTTCATTATCAAAAGGTTGCAAAAGTCAATTCACTAGATATATGGCATATGGTGATATTAGTACTGGCAAATCGTGATATTGTTAAGGACAGATGATGATATTGTTAATTCAATCGTGTGATATTGTTTTTAATAACTTGTGATATTTTTTTCAATAAAATGTGATATTGTTGTTATTAAACTGTGACATAGTTTCTAAGAAATTGTAATACTTCTATATTTTTAAGTTGCTTAATAAAAAGTGTTGAAAACATAATACAAATGACAAACATTGACAAAAATATCATATTAGTCCTGAGATACTCTGATAATTTTTCTACGAAGAGGCACAACATGACAGAGTAACACAATTCTGACAAAAAATGGAGAAATAATACAAAATTGTAACCACTTGGAACGATGTCTAAGAATGAAATATTTGTCTTTATAAGAGAATTGACTAAAAAAGAGAAGATGATGCTCAGTTGATGATGCACAATAAACTTCTTCAGCATGACACAAACTCTTAACCAGCCTCAGTAAGAGAAGAGATCTGCAAAAGGAAGAACAAAGAACAAAACAACATCTTAGTACCATATTAAAGACAAAAGGAAATGCATAAATATATGACCTACGGGGTCAACCTCAAAGAAATGTGATTTTCGATCAGCATGCACATCAGCAGGATGTATGCATTGTGGAGTAAGAACAGATGTGACAGATGTATTATCTACAAAAGATTGAGGCAATTCAATAGGTTCTAGAAAAACGTAGAATAAATTACAATGCAGTTCGTACTGTGATATTGTTAAGTTTATCACGTGATACTATATACAATAACATGTGATACTAATTTAATTACATTATTTAAACTATGTATGTATGACAACATATTTCACATTGTGATAGTATTATGCAAAACATGTGATATTGTTAAGAATAGCGTGTGATATTAATTTACATTAATTAGATAAAAAAAATAAAAAGTATCTACAAAACATAATTAAAACTCGAGTAAATCACAGATCTGAAAAAAGTATGATAAATATTGATACTTTTAATAAAACAAGATGATAAGACTCGAGTAAAACACATATAATAGATCACGCCACAGAGCCACATAAAATTAAACATCTAATTAAAACTGCAGCAAAGCACATATAATTAAAACTCGAGTAAAGCACAGATCTGAACAATAACAGGTATTTACAAAAGAAAAAACAACAAAGATATCACGCTACATATTAAAAAAGATGATAAAAGATGAAATACACGATGAAATAATAAAATACATAAAATAAGATGAATCATAACAACACTGATAATAGAAATCAAACAAAAATAACAATAACAATGAACAAATCCAACGTTAAAGGTGAATATAATTGAAAGAAACAATAATGATTTAGAATAAAAAGAAAAAAAAAAGAGTGCAAATACCTGATAAAAAAAGTAATGAAGAAATCAGATTGTCTTGTTTGATTGAGAAGAAACTAATTGACGGAGTATAATGAGAATATGCAATAAAAAGTGAGGGAGTAGCAGATGGAGAGCACGAACAGGAAAAGGAAAATTGAGGTGAGAGGAGTTTAGAGAGAGAAAGTGAAGGAGAAATAATGAATCTTTCCTAAGAGTTGGGATATATATACAAACTTGTTAAATGACGAAAGTGCCCTTATTATAGCGCGTTAATCTCAGCCATTAGATTTCTTTGATCTAACGGTTGAGATTAGGACTCATGGACTCAAAAATATAGGGTGGACTCACATGATCCTAATTCTATATATATATATATATATATATATATATATATATATTCAAGACTAAACCCTAATTTATCTTATTAAGCTCAACAATGGACTAGGGTTTCACGTGGTCAAGGTTTATGAGCCGACTACATGTGTGATTAGCCGTATGTCTAATTAGGGTTTAATTAAGTTGTAAACCTAAATATCTTTCTTGTTTCACAAGGGAGGCACAAAGCTTACTAGGATTTTGAATTTAACCTAATATCTTCCTTGTTATCTAAGGGAGGCCACGACTAGAGCTAGGGTTTTTAATTAAAATCTAGTTTGCATCTCTACTATAAATACTCATGCATCTCATGTACGGATTTAAAACTAAGCTTTTCACATTAGAATTTTCCTTTGAAAACGTGCTTAATATTTTTCAAGTAAAATCTTTGTTTTGCAAAACCTTATTTTCGAAAAGCCGCACTACTACTCGCAAATTACTTTTGAGAAAATCGTTATTGTAATATACTGCTTAATATATGTTCTTGTATGCTCAATTGTGTGAGCACGAAGAGAACAACTTAAACACTTCTTTTAATGAAGAAAATCCGAGTATTTAAAGATACTCAAGTTAGAGTTGCAACTAGAGTTAGTTGTACGAGTAGGTTCATACTTTTGTAATCCGAAGTAGGTAATAAATTTATTATTTGAGAAATAGTGAACGTAGGTTTCAACGTGCGAAACTGAACCACTTCAAAAATCCTTGTGTCTCGTGCTTTTTATTTGTTTATTTATTTTATTATTTCCATACACGTTGCAAGTATTTAGTTGAGTTGAATTTAAACAATAAACTCAAACCACGTATTACTAGTACACACGCTTATACGGACAATCAAAAAAGTAGACATACTTTATTTATACTCAGTTCCCCCCCCCCCCCTCTTGAGTATTTGGAATCAATAGACTCTTCACCCTTCATCCTTTTTTATTAGCCACTTCCAATCTCGTTAATTTAACATTAATCATTTGAGCCTTTGTAGTCTTATTTGAAGAATCAATACCATCCCCCGAAAGTAGTTTTATCACACTATCAAAACTAGATTGCCTCCGCTTATTGTTCAATTGAATTCATAGTATTCTCACGTTTTCTTTTGTAAGAGAAATTCACGGAAACGTTTCGGGTAGCTAAACGTGCTGGAGATTTACTCTTGTCAACCGACATATTATATCCTCCACTATTGTCATCATCCTCACTATTTTCGTAACCTTCAGCAGCCTCATCATTATAAGAAAGTGTAGATACCTCGTTTCTACACCTTCCGGCAACAACCCAGTGATAATTGGGCAGCATGTTTTGTATGCGAAATGATTTATCATAGTTCATAAGTTTAGCGTCAAGTGATAGCTCAAATACTTGTGTCTACCCCTTGGTCGTCAACTACGTGCCGATACGGTTGTTTTGACAGTCATTAGAGTTATTTGGAGTTCGCGTCAAAAACCGCTTCATTTTCTATAAACCGTCTTTTAAAACCGAGTCTGAACGCTCGAGAATATTACGGATATTTTAATATTTAAAACCTATCTTTTTTGGTAAAATATATTTGTATTTTATTTAAAAGGAATTCGAAATCAACCGCAATTCCAAAAAGTAAACGCGGAAATCTTTCTTTCCAAGTAGGATACTTCTTGGGAAATAACAAGCAGTTGTTGGGCCTCTTCCAAGAGTCGCAGTTCCTGCTGCGCCTCTTCCTTAGTTCGATTTTCCTGTTTTCTGAATATTTTCTGGATTTCTTTCGTAGTTCGCGTTATTCCAAAACTCTTACTATTTTCGGTTATAAAAAGAGAGCTTCGTTCTCACTTTTAAGGCACGCGAGTATCCGCCGTTCTCTTCTCTCTTTGCATTATAGACCTTGCTCTAAGCATTTTGACATCTAGGTGCTTGACCAATCGACCACGTAAGCTCAGATCCTTCTGGGTACCCGTCTCGTTTTGCATGACCGACCAAGTTGACCACTACACTTAATCAATCAATCATTCAATCGATTTTCGATCCTCTAACGAGGGCACTTTCTTTACATTCGAGTCGAGCTATCACTAAAACGCAACTTAGTTAATCTCGTTTCGTCAAACATGTAGGTATGAGGGTGTAATAATCCCATCTTTTGTATTTTATTTTGTACTTTATTTAATTCATGTAAGATTCATGTAAGATTTATGTCGAATTTATGTCAAACCTTTTTTTTAGTAGTCTTATTTAAATCACCTTTTTCATATTTAGATAGTTCGTTTTTTTATCCCTAGTAACTCAATATTAGCAAGTTTTTGTCATCTTTAGATTAAGATCGTGTCTTTAGAGGTTAGATCTGTTCCTATCTAGTTTTTGAATTCGTCCTTGATATAACTTAGTACAAATTAATATATTAATTCATTTTTTTCGACATATAAATCGATAATAAACCGTAAATTGACCAATGAACGTTAAATGATCGCGATTTTGGATTCACAGCCATAACCCACCTCTAGAACGTACGCACCAGGTGATGCGCCTCTTCCACAGGACGCATCAGCTGCTGCGCCTGTTCTGGGTTGGCATCTACCTCTGATCTTCCTTTATCGTCTCGGCGTAGCTTAATTACGCAATTAATCAACTATTAACCCTAATATCACTTCTAATCCATCTTTTAATCTTTTCTTCTTTCTTTCAAATCTTTGTAGTGACATATTTTCGACATAGATCCCAAAATCCGTTGTAATCTTTGTAATTCTTTTTTAATTTTATCTACTCATTAATTATTTCAACGATTGTATGATTTAATTGTCTTCTCGCATGTAATCAATCTAATTCCTATTTCGACATAATTGATTGCTAAACTACATGTTCACCGACATAGTTTAAGTTCACATGCTAGGGTTAAGACGTGAATGTTGCATAGCATGCATATAACCGACAAATATCAAGTACAGAAGAGTTTTCCTAATCATTAACAGAGGCCGCTATCGAGGCGGGCAAGATTAGGTGTTCGATTAAAGAACATCCTAATACGTACCCTCACCCCTTACTCCAGATCTTTGTGAACATCTGTGTTCAATGGAATCCACGAGACTCATTCTAGACATAGAATTGCTAAGGGTAACGAGTTCTTAGTGTTCATGTCATTGCTTTATGTCTTGACATGGCATGAGGTATTTGAACGGCTCCAAGTTCCCACAAAAGTTTGTGGCGACTCCACAAATGTGTATTTCTACGTTTGTCCATTTTCAAGCGAGCCCGACGGTGGTTCCTCACACAAGAGCCTGGCACGTGGTCGCGAATCCGTGTATCACAGTTTGGCGACTCCGCTGGGGATTTTACACTTGCGTGTACCCAGGGTGAAACTTGAACAAGGTTAGGGAATAGTATGTAGGAGACAGTTGTCGGTTTTCATTACTCGATCTTCCTAGGTCGTTTTATTCGGCCTTCCCAGGCCTAACCCAACCCTTTTGACCAATCGTCCTGTCTGGACGGTCCGAATTCTTATCTAAGCCTAAGGATGGATAGCCATTGACGTCAACCATACCACGGTGTATACTCATGTTAGCATCAAGGGCTTTCACTAATCGAGGAAATGGACTAGGAACCAGCCTTACTCATGTTTGGCGCGGACCTCTCCACCGACCCCGGGTTTGATTGCTTAGCTTGGTATGGCAACCCACCCTTTAAGCCAAAACCTTTTTAAATGCACTCAGCATACCGTTATAATGCTTGTATAAATGTGTATAACCCTTATATGATCACTATTTTGTAAATAAAACCATGATGAACTTTTCAAAATCAAAGTCTTTTTTTAAAAAAAAAAGGATAAAGCATTTTTAAAGGTGGCCTGAAGTAGCGCAAAATGAGTCAAAACTCTGTCCAAGTGTCTAGTCAAAATCATTTCTCCACTCCGAGTCAACACTCCTACAACCACACCACGGTTGTCTAGGACAAACATTTCCTGACTAGTCATTTTTTAAAACTCACTCAACACAGTGGCACACTCCCACTTCAAAAATCTATTCTTTTCGAGTAAGTGTGCTAGATTGGTCGATCATGTTTTGATTCGTTGTCGGTCTCTTTCTCAGTTTTTAAGATGTCAGGAGCTTGCCACGCCAGTATTCACAGACCAAATGATAATGATCAAATCTTAGCTGCGCTCCTCCGTTTCTAAGCAAGTCAAGGCCAAGCCTATGCTCGCCTCAATGCCATTGAGGGTCGAATTGTTGCTGTGGAAACTAGGCTTCCTTCTCTAGACATTCCTGATAATGTGCATGATTACTTTCCACCTTTTTTTTTGGGCAACCTGAAGCCAATCCTAAACTGGTTTCTACCGAACCTGAAAAACAACTCCAATACTTGGAGGAGCAACTAATGTACCTTAAGGGGGACGAAATTTATAGGGAGAACAATCGCAAGTATAAAGCTGTGAACGCACAATTGCCAATCAACTTCAATATGACTGACATCCCAAAGTTCAAGGGACTTGAGAACCCTTTGAATCACATTCAAGTCAATAAGCGTACTCTAGAGGTTCTTACCCAAAATGAGAAAGAAGGCTTCGCCGACTCCCTAAGTAAGCGAAGGAAAACTAGCACACAACTAGTTGAACGTCAGATGAAGCTACCCTTGTAGAGAAAGTAATGGACAACCTGAGACCTATTTATGCAAACCAGGTACCAAAATATAAGGTCTTCCAAAGACTTGACTGTGCTGGGAACAAGAAGTGAAGACGACATCCGAAAAGGACTCTTGTCCAAAACGGTAGATCGTGGGTATCAAGGTTCAACGAGTCATTCTTATGGCTCAGCGAATAAGACTGATGAAGTCAACCTTGTTGAAACACCTAGGAAGAATAACCTCCAAAGAGAATTCACCAACATCGATGATACATACTCCAATGCCTTAAAAAGCCTAACACAACAAGGAAAACTCCTTCTCATAGGACCTACACTTGACGCAGAAAAGAAGAGTCGGTTCTGGGATGGAGACGCTTACTGCGAATATCATAGGGGCAAAGGACATGACACAGAGAAGTGCTACAAGTTGAAACATGCCATTCAATATATTATTGAGGATAGTCGTCTACCCATCCCTCCTGGAAGCAAGCCTAACAACACTAAGAATCCTCTTAGAGTTCTAATGATTACAGATGAAGAATTCACCTTGGATTATTCACACCTCATATCCCCAGTTGAAGATGAAATCTATATGCGAAGAAGAGATGTTCAAAGGAGAACCGGGAGACAACGAATTTGAGTTAGAGTCAGATTCCGAGTCCGAGTCAGAGTCCGAGTCAGAGTCCGAGTCCGAGTCCTAGAGAGTCTCCTCCTGTTGTCACCCCCATCCCTTTATTTCTCCTAACTTAGTATCTAGTAATAACAGTAGCCAAGGGAATGTCCCAAAAGCAGTTCCCTTACCGCCTCTGACTACTTAACAGATGGCCTCTTTGCTTCAGCTATTTTCAAAATTTTATATGAATAAATCAGAATCTGCTTACTCCTTGTGTTTTTATGAATGCAATTCTGTTTATGATGACAATGAGGATAATCCTGACCCAGACTCGATCGAATTACCTCCCCATATATTCAAACAAATACTAAAAGAGGGGGAAGGGGCACCATTTATAGAAAACACTGAACCCATCAACGTAGGGACCGAACTAGAACCCCGAGAACTTAGGATGGGGACGACTTTAAACCTGATCGAAAAGGCCAGTTTCGTTGACCTTATACATAAGTTCAAAGACGTTTTCACTTGGTCTTACAAAGACATGCCAGGGATCGACAGGAATATCGCAGAACATCGAATTCCAATCAAGTCGGGCTTCAAACCTGTAAAACAGAAGCTTCATGAGGACCGAATGGGCCCTTAAGATCAAAGAAGAAGTCAATAAACAATTCACAGCCATATCCATCAAAGTTTATGAGTATTCTGACCGTGTGGCTCACATAGTCCCCATACCCAAAAAGGATGGGCGAATCCGGGTATGTGTTGATTTTAGAGACTTGAACAAAGCGAGTCCCAAAGATGACCTTATGCAAGGAAAGTTGTATTAAAGAACACCTCTTGGTGTCATCTTGTGTTGCCTTGTTCATTCACAGGCACAAAAGGTAATGAAAGGAGTTCACGATGGAACATGCAATCCACACATGAGTGGACCCAAGATGGCAAAGAAAATCACTTATCTAGGATATTGCTAGACGACTATGGAGTCAGATTGTATTAAATACGTCAGACACTGCCACAATTGCCAGATCTTCGGAATGTTCAGCACGTTTCTGTTGGAGTAGGTGTCCTCCACAATAGTGCGCCACATAATAAATGTTATTATGGAATATAATTGGGATAATTATTGACTATATATATGATTAGTCAGTTGATTAACGTAAATCAATAACGGTTGGCTAACTAGAGTTTGACGTTATTGTCGTTTGACGGCGGTGATCAACTGATCCCTTTCGGTCACACCTAAAGGATGAAATCCAAATAGTAACTAATTATTTGTATACGATACAGTTAATTAGTACATTACATATATTCGATATGTACGAGAGTTAATTGTTAGAAATTGAGTTAAGAACTCAAATTCGATTAAACTTATTTTTCAATTATGCGATAATTGACTAATAAATTTATATCTTATGTTAATACGATTAAATAAGATTTAACTTAGTAATTAATCGTTAAATTACTAAATTAGTTGAGGTTTTGAGATAGAGGTAATTAGTTAATTATATTTACAAGGAGTTGTAAAATAAATTAACTAAGCATTGTGGGACCCATTATATATTGATATAATGGTAAAATATTACTTAAAATGTTAAGTACATATTATTTATTTAATTGAGTCATATAATTGTTATATGATCAAATTAACACTTAATTATACAAGATAATTAACCATATGCTCAATAAGTATTTGTGAGACAAATATCAAAAATCAAAATGGACCAAACTAGGCCATAATGGACCGGTTTTGGAAGTAGTTACATGGTGATGATTTTGTTCTTATGTTTACTCTTTAGTTACTTTTTGAAAGTGACATAACAAGTATAAAACAATCATCATCTTTTCTACAACACTCCACTCTAATGCATGTGATCAAATTAAACAAAATAAGAGTCCTTTTTGGACAATGTGGTCCGGCCATATTGGCTTTAAAATGAGCAATTGTGTTCATTTTTCAACTACTTCATTTTGTGCAATTTTACACTTCTCTCTAAAATCCTTCCTCTCACTAAAAACTCTCATATACTAATATTTCCTAAGTATTACCAGTGTAGTAATATAGTCTAATATTAGTAGTATATTATCTATCTTATTATCTAGTTAATAATAACGGTAGATTATTTGGTTCATCTTGGCGCAACTTAAAGGAGATCTTCTACTTTGGAGATTACTTGTGTTCATCCATATTTGTAGCTCAAGAACAACAAAAAGGAGTTCTTGTTGTGCCCATATATTTTCCATATCAATGTGAGGAAATTTCTTCTTTTATATAAATGTCTTTATATTTGCATGCATGTTACATAGATCATTAAATACTAAATTAACAAGTAATTTAGCAACTAATTAGAGGAGTCTAATTAAGGTCTATGGACTTTTATTAAGGATCTAAGGCAATCTATAAAAAAGGGTGGTTTAAATAAAACTAATAAATGAAGCGTTTCGAAAAGGTTTGACATAAATCCTACATGAATCTTACATAATTGAATAAAAATACTAATAAAATACAAAAGACCGGATTAAACACCCTCAGAGTTACATGTTGACGAAACGAGATTAACTAAGTTGCGCTTTAGTGATAGCACGACTCGAATGTAAAGAAAGTGCCCTCGTACGAGGATCGAAAACTGATTAGTTAAATTGATTAAGTGTACTTGGTCAAATTGCTAGGTCGATGCAAAACGTGATGGGAACCCAGAAGGATATGAGCTTATGTGGTCGATTGATCAAGCACGTAGATGTCAAAATGCGTAGAGCAAGGTCTAGTATGCATGGAGAGAGAAAAGAAGATTTCGGATATGAACTCATAATAATTCTTTTATATATGGCCAGATAAACAATAGATGTGACATAAGACACTTATTGGTATCTAATTTATATTGACAAGACTAAACATATGTCGCAATATTCCTTCCGGGAAGAAAATACATTGCTCTTTCTAGAAATATGAACATAAATCATACATCAAAATTCATTCTAGAAATACAAACCATAACTTATTCTTTGCAAAATCTAAGTTCAACTGAAGAAATTTTTCACTCGTCCCTTCAGGGAAGATGGTACGGTGTATTCAACAAATTCTAGTGATCATTATTAATATTGATACTCAAATAATACTCTCTAAAAGAAATGTGAGAACTTATAAACAATGTGAACCACATGTCATAATTTTGAAGTCTATAAAAAATATGAACTATGAAGTTCTTATCATAGTGTCAGTATCTCTAAATTTTATGAACTTCAGGCCGTAGTATGACTACTAATCAACTCGTACATCAAATTGTTCTTACTCATATGGAACTTTTAGCATATATGAGTCTCTCGTTACTTTTCATCAGATATTTTAATTTCTTTCAAGGACCGAACTTGACTCAATTAAGGCCACAATATTAGGCTCATTCTTATGCTTTCTCATCAATCTCTACTAAAGGTATAGTCTATATGAGATGTCACATTCACTTTAGGGAAAGGACTTAGCCAGCTAAAAGAGATTATTCATCTTTTACTAAAATTTTATCAAATTTTGTTTAACTTTAGGTAAACAAAAAAAATCAATAGAAAAACAAAAATTTTCCCTTAACAAATATCGCCTTAAACGCAATTGCGATTAATAAACACATAAATGTGGACTTCTGGCCACTAACAATTACATGTGCACTTTTTGTAACAACCCTCGAAAATGCGGAAATAAAACATAACAAGCATGTGATTTATATAGCGGAAAATACGGTGTTTTTAAAACTTTTTACATGCCAAGATAAAAATACGAGGAATGTCAAATAAATACAAACTAAAATAGAATATACTACAAAGAGACGAAGTCTCTCAAAATGTTATCAAATATCAAAGTTATTAGCAAACTAGCTCAACATCGTCTAGGGGTGAATCGTCAAGGCCAATGCCCGCTAGCTCACACCCGAACCCAAAATACAACAAGCAAAATCCATCCAAGCAAGCAACCTGTTCATCCATGAAAAACATGAATGCCACAGTCAGTGGGGAGTAACTCCGGGTTCTCCCAGCCATATCACAATTAACATACTTAAACGGAAATACGAAAGTAGAAGCATGCGTATATAATTATACATGTGAAATACGAGAAGATGAAATAGTTAATTCAATATATAAAAATATCGGTACATGAAGTACAAAACCGTAACAATCATATTATAGATAGACTCGGGGAAGACACTCTTAGGCAACCATACACTCACTAGGGCTTGCATCTCACCGTTAGCGGCATAAGCTTGATAAGATTGAGACTCGACAAACAAACGATGCAAAGTCATCCAAAGATCACAAATAATCAATCATACAATCATCCATCCAAACGTACGAATACGTTGACAACATCTCTCATGGTAAACGACACGCACTAGCACCGTGTACATGGCAAGTATGATTAAAATCGCATCCACGGGATAAACATTTCCCTGAACGCATACACGATTCAACATTTCGTATATGTAGACTAATTTCCTCCTGGTAGAACGACGATATAAATATCTGGTCCTAGTCTAAACCTGGCCAGACTCTCGAAATCACTTTTTCCGATTTGACATGCGATAATCATTTCGCATCCAAGACTCGGTCAACTATAGAAGCCGAGTACCCCCAAATTCGGTCAACCTTTACGAAAGAGGCGGAAAAGAGCACAAGCATCATAACAAGCGGTACACTACATGCAGTGACACCACCTCGCAAGTATACAACATTTGACGGCCCGGTCGATCAACGCAAAGCGTTCGCCTCCCAACAACGTCATCTTATGCCCACTAACACATGCAATTAAGCAGTAAGGATACACTCCTCGTTCC
Organism: Heliosperma pusillum; assembly: GCA_022085475.1. NCBI lineage: Eukaryota > Viridiplantae > Streptophyta > Magnoliopsida > Caryophyllales > Caryophyllaceae > Heliosperma > Heliosperma pusillum. The sequence continues at coordinate 18,443 of JAIUZE010073231.1, forward strand.
GACATTCCAGCCTTACGAGCGAGGAGGTAGCCGGGGGAATGAGAGTTCAAAGCACATAACAATTAGTGCTCAAACCATAACATATGTAAAACCGACTCAAAGTGGAATATATCAAAAACCATCACAAAACATGCGATACAAGCGAATGGAATATCATATATTCTAAACATGAATATTTAAAGTCATTACGTAAATTTATACGATAAATGAACCATGCGAATTATTATAAATGAAAACATAAGAAAGAATAGGAGGAAGAAAACCAGCGTGTGCCAGCCGGTCAGGTGGACCGGCTGCCGGCTACCCTACTGGCACCAGTGTAACACTTGAAAACAAACCAAAATATCAGAATGATCCAGCTGGTCAAGTGGATCGGCTGCCGGCTACCCGGCTGAATCCTATGTCACTTAAGAAAATGAACAAAATATAGGGTGTGTCTCAGCCGGTCGGCTGACCGGCTGCCGGTCGGCCGGCTGCGACTTACTTCATACCAAAGTTATTACGTAACATAATTAAAATACAGCCACTTCCCAGCCGGTCAGTTGACCGGCGGCCGGTCGGCCGGCTGGGACATAAAATGCACGAAAATCATCACTTAACACTCATGAATATTAACAAACCTCAACTATCATCATCAATCATCAATTCTCATTAACAATTATCAACTAACAACAACCATTATTAACAACACAAATCCTAGGACTAATCATCCTATTCAAAATACGATTACTAACATCAAAAACACATTTAAAACACGTTAAGATATCGAGTAACCCTTCACCGTTACCTTTTTGCGTCTTCAATCCTCGTCGAGGTCCTCCTCTACTAAGTAGTAGTCTTTGTCGAGGTCTCGAAGGTCACCACCTACAATTAGACAATAAAAGATGAATATAATTCACCTTTCAGAAAGACGGATAAATTGAAAAGCGAGAAAGACGGTAATTTTATTACCAATTAAGATAGAGGACGATGAGAGGGAAAGCTTAAGAAGGAAATTAGTGAATTTGAGCGAGTAATGAAGGTGTAGTAATGATCTTTAGCTTGATCAAGAATGGAGTTAGGTTTTTGGGTGGTTACTTGGTGAGGAAGAAAGAGGTTGAATGTGAGTGAGTTAGGGTTAAAGGAGAGTATGAGGGAGTAAGTGGAAAAACATGGGAAAAAGCCCATAAACGCCTTAAGACGTAACTTACTCGGAATTTCGAGTAAAGTCCAAAAACGAACTCGGATTTTCTAAATTAGACACGGGAAATTTAATTCTAGACTAAAACTAAAATTTTGCTGAAAAGTATCTATATAATATTTTTCATATATAAATAGGGTACATTTGCGGGTGTTACACTTTTAGCCACTTACACTTATACAATATGAATATATTGTATTGATGAGATGTTGTTAAATTATTATATACCTTTAAAACTATGAACTTCTAGCCAAATTATATGGTGCGTGCCTTTTCAAAAACAGTTGACCGAATATATAGAACTTCAAGTCCAATATCATATAAAACAATAACTCTTCGTTTCTATATGACATAGGAATATCAAAGGAACAAAATTGTTGACAATTCATAATAATCTCAATTATTTCACGTCCGTTTTTTATTACAATTAATAAAATAGTTAATGTCTATAAAATTAACTAAGCATACTGATAAATATGATATTCATATTATAGACATACAAAATTAACCCGCATGTTTTTAAAATTAATTATATGTCTATGAAACATACAAGAATTGTACAGAGTTCATTGGACCACGTGTATTTATAAAACAAAATCATCGTAGTTCATAATTCGGAGTGTAAATTCATGCAAACAACATTACAAAATTGTGATACGTACTTGCCAAGTGAAAGTATGGAAAATCAAACCCATTATTTACAAACAAAAGTTTACCCAGCCACATAAAGAAAACAATGATCCATTAGCATATCATACGCACTAATTGTTAGATTATTCTTCCACAAATTAACCATTATTATTAGTAAATAAATATAAATAGTCCTTCCAAGGCAATCAAACAAACGAAACCACGTAACCTTGCCAAAAATTTACAACCATATATAAATCCCCAGTATTAATGTGAACAGTTAATACCGCATAAAAAGTCACTTTGACTACTAAGAGTTCCAAATTTAAATTAGAAGTTCATTAAGAGTTGTCAATTTTAAATTATACGAAGTAAGTAATACAAATATCATTTTTTAGTTGTTACATGTAGTAATTGGGTTATTCATCATAATATGCTAACGTGTTATAATATCTCCACTAATTCATTAATCCTTATAGGAAAAAAAACATCAACCATGTGAAATATTTGTGACTATAGTTTTATAGTATGTAAGTATGTAACTCCACGATGTTCTAATTTCGTGTAAAATTTAAAACATTTCATATAGACTATATACGGAGCTAATACCGTATTCGAAATTCAAACGTTTCAAATAAACCTATGAGGAGAATTACATGTAAATTATTGTTCAATACAAACTCGAATAGTTTTTATATCACTATTATAATAATGTGTATACAAATGACTCTATTTTCTTATAATCATAAACATTGCAGGTAAAGAATAGTATTAATATTTAATTTAATATAGGAACAACATGACATAGATATATGTCGCATAATACAAATAATTAACAAAAGAACATTATTTTAATTACTATCAACAACTAAATATAATGTGTGCACAACATGATAAATAATATTTCATGACAACTAAATAATCTCATGATGTACCCTATTTTTATAGTAAAAATATTTTACGGATACTTTTCAGCGAAATTTAGTTTTAGTTTAGAATTAAATTTCCCGTGTCTAAATTAGAATTTCCGAGTTCGTATTTGGATTTTACGCGAGATTCCGAGTAAGTTACGTCTTAAGACGTTATGGGCTTTTTACATATCTTTTCCACTTACTCCCCCTTATACTCCCTCATAACCTAATTCACCCTCACAACTCAAACTTCTTTTTCCTCATCAAGTAAACTCAAAACCTAACCTCCATATTTCTTCCAAGCTTAGAATCATCACTACTCGTTCGTTTCTCGCTCAATTTCGCTCTAGTTCGTCTTATTCTTTCCCTCTCATCGTCCTCTATTTGTTTGGTAATAAAATTGCCGTCTTTCTCGCTTTTCAAATTATCCGTCTTTCTCAAGGTGAATTATATTCATCTTTTATTATCTATTTGTAGGTGGTGACCTCCAAGATCCCGACAAAGACTATTTCTTGATTGAAGAGGACTTTGACGCGGAGTGAAGACGCGAAAAGGTAACGGTGAAGGGTTACTCGATATCATTTACGTGTTTTCTATGTTAGAAATCGTATTTAGAATATGATTACTAAGCTTAGGAATTGTGTTGTTGATGATGATTGTTGTTAGTTGATGATTGTTGATGATGGTTATTGATTGTTGATAGTTGATAGAAGTTAATTATGAAAATTGAAAATGGATGAACTTGTAATGTTGTTCTCGGGTGAACTGTGGTTCCCAGCTGGGTGCCCGGCCGCCGGTCTGCCGACCGGCTGGGGACACATCAGAATGAAGCTTATATTTGGTGTTGTGTTGTTCCCAGCCGGGTGCCCGGCCGCCGGTCCCCCTGACCGGCTGGGAACACGCTGTGTTTTTAATATGAATTGGGTTGTGCATGAGGCGCCAGCCGGGTGCCCGGCCGCCGCTCCCCCTGACCGGCTGGCACCCTGCTGGAGTTATTTCCTTATAATTTGTAAATCCTTAATTTATTATAGTTTGCATGGTTCGTTTATCGTATAAATTTACGTAATGACTTAAAATATTAATGTTTCAAATATATGATATTCCATTCGCTTGTATCGCATGTTTTTTGACGGTTTTTGATATATCCCACTTTGAGTCGGTTTTTACAAATGTTACGGTTTGAGCACTAATTTTCTATGTGCTTTGTGCTCTCATTCCCTTGGCTACCTCCACGTTCGTAAGGCTGGAATGTCGGAACGGGGAGTGTATCCTTACTGCTTAATTGCATGTGTTAGTGAGCATATGACGACGTTGTTGGGAGGCGAACGCTTTGCGTTGATCGACCCGGCCGTCAAATGTTGTATACTTGCGAGGTGGTGTCATTGCATGTAGCGTACCTCTTGTTATGATGTTTGTGCTCTTTTCCGCCTCTTTCGTGAATGTCGACCGAATTTGGGGTACTCGGCTTCTATGTTTGACCGAGTCTTAAATGCGAAACGTTTATCACATGTCGAATCGGAAAATGTGATTCCGAGAGTCTGGCCAGGTTTAGACTAGGACCGGGTATTTATATCGTCGTTCTACCAGGAGAAAATTAGTCTACATATACGAAATGAATTGAATCGTGTATGCGTTCAGGGAAATGTTTATCCCGTGGATGCGATTTTAATCATACTTGCCATGTACACGCTGCTAGTGCGTGTCATTTACTGTGAGAGATGTCGTCAATGTATTGTACGTTTGAATGGATGATTATATGATTGATTACTTATGATCTTTTGCATGACTTGGCTAGTTTGGTTGTCGAGTCTCAATCTTATCAAACTTATACCGCTAACGGTGAGATGCAAGCCCTACTGAGTGTATATGGTTGCCTAAGAGTGTCTTCCCCCTGTCTTTCTATCATATGATGGTTACGGGCATGAGCTCTTATCTTTATATATTGAATTGCCTATTTATCCTTATCGTATTTCACATGTGTATCTATATATGCATGCTTCTACTTTCCTAATTCCTTTTATGTACGTTTAATGTGATATGGCTTGGAGAACCCGGAGTAACTCCCCACTGACTGCGCCGTTCATGTTTTTCATGGATGAACAGGTTGCTTGATTGGATGGCTTTTTGCTTGTGGTATTTTGGGTTCGGGTGTGAGCTAGCGGGCGTTGTCCCTGGAAGATTCACCTCTAGACGTTATTTAGCTAGTTTGCTAATCACTTTGACATTGATAACATTTTGAGAGACTACGTCTCTTGTTGAAGTATATTTCATACTTTGGTTTGTAATATTTGACACTCCTCGTACTTTTCTATATGCATGTAAAAAGTTTTAATAACATCGTATTTTCCGCTATTCAAATCACATGCTTGTTATGTTTTATTTCCGCATTCGCGAGGGTTGTCACAATTTGTGATTATAGTATTATAGTATGTAAGTATGTAACTCCACGATGTTCTAATTTCGTGTAAAATTTAAAACACTTCATATAGACTATATACGGAGCTAATACCGTATTCGAAATTCAAACGTTTCAAATAAATCTATGAGGAGAATTACATGTGAATTATTGTTCAATACAAACTCGAATAGTTTTTATATCACTATTATAATAATGTGTATACAAATGACTCTATTTTCTTATAATCATAAACATTGCAGGTAAAGAATAGTATTAATATTTAATTTAATATAGGAACAACATGACATAGATATATGTCGCATAATACAAATAATTAACAAAAGAACATTATTTTAATTACTATCAACAACTAAATATAATGTGTGCACAACATGATATATAATATTTCATGACAACTAAATAATCTTATGAAAATAATGGTTACCAAATTTGTCAAAATATCAAGTGAATCCATGAATTTTATAAAAAAAAAACGTGCCAACATTTACCAATATTTATTCATTAAAATGTTAAATATAATTGTCAGATGAATATGATAAAATAATGCACAAAAATAAACGTGATTTTTCAACAATGAAGGTCTTAAAATTAAGAACCATGAAACTGATAAGCAATTAAGTATCATGTTTTAATCAAATAATAATTAAAATGAAAATATTGTGTTAAAGTAAAGTGCAAACACCATCCCAAAATTGTATAAAAATACTATTGAAAGAGGGGCATCACCCGCTGCATCAGTTCCCAAGCAGTTTCCTACTTTGAAAGAAAGATGTCCGCGTTTCTTTTATGGAATTGCGGTAGATTTCGAATTCTCTTAAATAAAATACGGATTTATATTTTGCTAAGAAAGATAAGTATTGAAATATTAAAATATCCGGAATATTCTCGAGCGTTAAGGCTCGGTTTTAAAAGGAAGTTTATAGAAAATGAAGCGGTTTTTGACCCGGACTCCAAAAAAACTCTAATGAATTTCAAGACGACCGTATCGGCACGTAGATGACGACCAAGGGGTAGACACAAGTATTAGAGATATCACTTGACGATAAACTTATGAACTGTCATAAATCGTTTCGCGTACCAAACATGCGGCCCAATCATCACTGGGTGGTTGGCGAAAGGTGAAGAACTGAGGTATCTACAGAGCTCCCACTTTGAATGTGGCTTGGAAAAGGCAAAAGTCAAAGTATAGCCATCAGGTCAATCGAAGATTTCAACCTGACGACTATGGCGACGCGAGGCGGTTCATGGGGTCTGAACCAAGGACATGTCGTCATGAACATTTTAAACTTTGTCGACCATCGGGGAGGGTTGTTTAAATTCCGTTAGACTACGTACGAAAGCTCGCCATCCATAAGAAGGAGTCATACGTGAACATCTTCTTATTTGGGACTAAGGTTCGATGTGAGACTCGGCAGCCACTGAATGGGCATACGTAATGAGGCTCGCAACTCGTTGAGTGGGTGCGTGATGAAGCTCGCCAGCCGTTGAAATGGCGTGTAGTGAGGCTCGCCATCCGCTAGGGATAAGGTGCGTAATGAGGCTCGTCACCCGTTGAAAGGGCATACGGTGCGTAATGAGGCCCGACAGCCGTAGAAAGGGAGTGTGAGGAAGCTCGCCAGCTGTTGAAAGGGCGCGTGATGAAGCTTGCCAGCCGTTGAATGAGCACGTTGTGAGAATCTTTCTGCGTATGTCTTCAGACGAACTCTCCTTGGAATAGAGCGTACGTGAGAATCTATATGTGTCTGACTTCAGGCGAACTGTTGCTGGAGAAAGATATATTGAAAAGTGTAACACCCGCAAATGTACCCTATTTTTATAGTAAAAATATTTTACGGATACTTTTCAGCGAAATTTAGTTTTAGTTTAGAATTAAATTTCCCGTGTCTAGTTTAGAATTTCCGAGTTCGTTTTCGGACTTTACGCGAGATTTCGAGTAAGTTACGTCTTAAGACGTTATGGGCTTTTTCCATATGTTTTCCACTTACTCCTTCATATACTCCCCCTTAACCCTAAACTCCCTC
>JAIUZE010073232.1:0-17894 GCA_022085475.1 Heliosperma pusillum
ATTCCAAATACGAACGCGGAATTTCAAAATAAGACTCCGAACAAAAATTCCTATTTTAAAAACTTAAGTTCTACTGAAAAGTGTTAGTAAATATTTTCACTAGAAAAATAGGGTATATTTCGGGTTGTTACAGTCAAACTCTAGTCAGCAGAGCGAGACCGATTTACGTTAATCAACTGACGTGGAGTATCAAAATATACTAATCATGCCACGTATATTCCAAATGAGATTTATTATATATATGCACTATTGTGGAGGACACTTACTCCAACAATCTCCTAGTTGTCCGATACAAGTTGTGCATGTAGCAACACTATTGCGGAGGACTTCTCCTCCCACAATATCTCCCACTTGTCTCGACAAGTTGTGTGCTACCGATTCTCTTGTCTCTTTTGTGTCACTTCCTACCTCTCATTGCAAGGTGTCTTACAGGTCGCACATGCAATTGAAAATTATAAATAGAGTAGTGGCCACGCATTTCCAGTTACTACTCCTCGAGTGGCCCAAAGATGTTAATACCCAACATGGGTTGTGACAACCCTCGCGAATGCGGAAATATAAAACATACAAGCATGTGAATTATATAGCGGAAAATAGGGAATTTTAAAAACCTTTATACATGCAAGATAGAAAAATACGAGGAGTGTCAAAATATTACAAACTAAATAAAAATACCACAAGAGACGTAGTGTCTCAAAGTGTTAACAAAAGACAAAGTAATTAGCAACTAGATAAACAACGTCTAGAGGTGTTTCCATCCAAGGAAACGCCGCTAGCTCACAACCCTAACCCAAAATAGCTAAATCAAAAGCCATCCATGCAAGCAACCTGTTCATTCATTCAAAACATGCCCCCAATCAGTGGGGAGTACTCCGGGCTTTTCTTTCTCCCAGCCCTATCCATTAAACGTACAGTATAGGAAATACACACAAGTAAAATCAGCATATATAGATATACATGTGATTACTATAAGAATAGATAGGCACTCAAACAATATATAATGATAGATCATGTGGAAATCAAATCCGAAACATCATGTTATTCCAAAACTCGGTGAAAGCACTCTGAGGCACCGATACGCTCACTAGGGCTTCATCTCACCGTTAGCGGTATAAGTTTTGATAGCTTGATACTCGACAAACAAAACCATGCCAAATCATACAATTACCATGAACTAAATCCATCAGTTCTCATCATTCAAACAACCCAATACATAGACGGTGCCCAATCATGCAATGACCATGAATAATATCATGAAATCACGTATTCAAGAACGACGACACAAGACGACATCTCTCACGGTAAATGAAACGCACTAGCATCGTGTACATGGCAAGTATGATTAAAAGCCATCCACGGGATAAAGCATTTCCCTGAACTCATACACGATGCTACCTTTCGTATATGTAGACTAATTTCCTCCTGGTAGCACGACGATAATAAATATCCAGTCCTAGTCTAAACGTGGCCAGGATCTCAAAATATAACGTGTTCCGATTCGACATGCGATAAAACGTTTCGCATCCAAGACTCGGTCTTACAATATATATGCCGAGTACCCCAAATTCGGTAGATCAATTCACGAAAGAGGCGGAAAAGAGCTCAAGCCTCATAACATGCGGTACGCTACATGAAAATAACACCACCTCGCAAGTACACAACATTTGACGGCCGGGTCGAACATTGCATAGCGTTCAACTCCCAACAACGTCGTCGTATGCCCACTAACACATGCATTTAAGCAGTAGGATACCTCTCCGTTCCGACATTCCAGCTGTACGAACGGGAAAGTAGCCAAGGAAATGAGAGTACAAAGCACAAGACAAAACAGTGCTTAAACCGTAACATTTGTAAAAACCGACTCAAAGTGGGACATATCGAAAACCGTCCCGAAACATGTGATACAAACGATAAACGGATCATGCGACCTATTATAAATTTTGAGTTTTAGAAGTTAAAGGAAAAGATCACAGCCGTGTTCCAGGCCGGTCAGGGGACCGGCGGCCGGTGGGCCGGCTCAGAGCACAGGCAAAAATCCAATAATCACAAAAACAGAGAAATGTGGTCTAGGCAGGTTTATGGACCAGCGGCCGGTGGACCGGCACAGAGCACCCCTATACAAAAATTCCAATTTCTCAAAGTTGTTACTGATGTGTTCCCAGCCGGTGGGCAGACCGGCGGCCGGTCGACCGGCAGGGAACACCAGTTCACCCGAGAGCCTCTTTCACTTAACCAATTCATTTCAATTCTCATATATACTTCAAATAATTATCAACAATCAATATACATCATCAACATTCATCATATAACAACATTCATTAATCATAATATGATTCCTAAGCTTCTAATCGTATTCTAAATACGATTTCTAGCATATAAAGCATGTAAAACACGTAAATAATACCGAGTAACCCTTCACCGTTACCTTTACGCGTCTTTAATCGATTCTAAACCTTCCTAGTCTCCACCTACATACAATTAGATAATAAAAGACGAATATCATTCACTTTGAGAAAGACGGATAATTTAAAAAGTGAGAAAGACGGTGATTTTATTACCAATACGAATAGAGGAAGCTAAGAGGGGAAGAATAAGACGAACTTACGAGAATTTCAACAAGAAACGAAGGAGATACGATGATTCAAAGATCGGAAAGTTTATGGAGGCAAGGGTTTGGTTTTCGTAAGGAAGAAGTAAGTTTGATTGTGTTTGTTTTGAATGAGAAATAGGATAAGTGTAGTGTGATATTTATAAGGAAAAAGTCAACAAAAGTCAAACTCGCCTTAAGACGGGATTCTCATGGAATCTCGCGGAAATTCCAAATACGAACTCGGAAATTCTAAATTCGACTCGGAACATAAAATTCTATATTAAAACTTAAATTTGCTGAAAACTATCCGTAAAATATTTTCACTAGAAAAATAGGGTACATTTCCGGGTGTTACATGGGTGGACAATTCCTGTTGACCCATCTTACACTGTATGATGCATATCACCATGACCCAGAAGATGTCCATCGGCCTCCTTTCACGGCACGACCTAGGACAAAAACCAAAGTCAATCAGAAACTACACCGACTCAGGTAAATGGTCTCCAGTCTAAAGAATCGACTCATAGGAATAAAATAAAAATCCCCGCCACGACCAGGCTTCAACAATTTTGATAAGGGACTCTATTATGGTCACTGCCCGACAGAGTGTCACAACAGTCTGTCTATGTACACGACCAGTCATCTCCATGACCCCATGGTGCTGAACCAACCATCGATCGACTTACAATCTAGTCACTTCGAGACGTCACCTCAAATGAGTGACTGAGGACAAAACACTTAGTTCATCCTGTTCACTTGAATTCGGTTCAACTTTTATTTCAACCAATTCGGATAAACAAAGTATTAAAATTTAGTCAAACTAAATAAGGAGTTTTTAATGAAACTCTAACAATGAATGCGATTATCTAATATTTGGAAAAATTGATACGCTATCAATAATTTCATATCACATAATCTCTAGCAATTCAGGTACATATTTCAATCCCCATTGAAATGACATGACTATCATGTTCAGCCTGCAAGGCATGGCTAATGGATTAGCATAACTTGCATCTTTCCCATCTTTCTGATTGTTATTTCTCTTTGTCTACGTAATCTCACATTACATAAAACTTCTTGAGTACTTGTCTAGGTTTGAATCTAGACTTAGGATTCTTGGCCTAAAGGTAGCTCCCACTGTTTTACCAGTATCATGGGATAGGATATACAACTATAAGAACTACTTCTAGTCCCTCCAATACTGTCGAATCCAAGCTACTTTCATATGCATCATCATATGATGCAATGTATTCTATTTTCGTTGTGAAATCCGCAATGATAAACTGCCTGGAACAATTCCAGCGGATACTTGACATTTATATTTGAAAGTGTCATTCCTACTTGGAACCTTTCCAATAGTCTTTTCTGCGTGTAACTCTTCCAACAGAGAAATCTTCTATAAAACACAGCCAGTTCGTGATTTCAGATCACTTTAATCAGTTTGAAAACTGAAGTCTGTGTAACCCCTTACACACAACTCACTGTAAACTCCAAACACATGGAACATATGTTTAGTCCTTCGCAAGTACTTAAGGATGTTCTTTATGGCTATCAAGCGACTCTCACTTGGATTTGATTGCAAATGCTTCGTCAGGCTCAAGGCATGCCAAATGTCGGATTGAGTATACATCACAGCGTATATAATTGATCCCACAGCCGAAGCAAAAGGAATCAATTATTATGTGTTCAACATCCTTGAACTAGTCAAAGATCTTATCAATATAAGAATTTTGACTCAAAGCTAATATCCTTTTAGATTTATCTCCATAAATCCAGATATCTAAAAGATGTATTCTACTTCTCCAAAATCTTCCATCATCTAAAATGAGCAATTTGTCTCCACATATAAGACTAATGAAAACCATATTACTCCCACTAAACTTCATGTATCAACATAATTCCTCGAGATGTCGAGAAATATTTTATGACATGATTGACACACTAATTCCAACTCTTTAGTGCTTACATAAGACATCCTCTTAAGCTTGCAAAAATTTAACTTAGGATAATTAGGATCTACGAACCCACAGGTGGATATAAAATATTCTACCTCTTCTAGAATCGTATTCAAGAAGGTGGTTCTTGAGATCCAATTGTCATCATACTATTATGAAATGTTGTAATCGCTAAGTATATTCGAAAGGATCGAAGAATTAAGGTTGGTGCAAAACTCTTTGCCTACCAATTTATCTTTGAAAACATTTTAATGTTCATCCATGCAAATTTCGATCTTAAAAATCAATTTACATTGAAGAGGTCGTACTTCTTCAATTAAAATTTATCAGGTCACATACCTGACCATCATGCATGGAGTCCATTACGAATCACATGACTCTAAGCCATAGCAAGAAGTTGAGACTAGAAACAGTCTTTTATAAGTCACAGATTATAATTCATCATAAAATTCCTCCTGACCTCTTAAGGTTCCGAAGAAACAACTACTGAACAAACAATGAGGAAACTTTTTACTTTTTCCGGACCATATGCTTAGTTTGTGGCTCTTGAAACATTTTCTCCCACTCTGTCTTATCAAGAAATAATCGTATTTTTATTGAAGGACAGCAGCACGAGTCACAAACGCTTTGTTCTCTTGGTCAATGTAGGATTATTGAGCACTTGTTTCATTCGGATAACTTACAAATTAGGTAAGCTACCCACCCATATCGTATATGGAAAGAAATCAAACTGTTTTAAATGTGTTTTTAATATGGTGGGAAAAGAAATAGCAGACAAAAATATTAAGATCCCAAGGTTAGTCAAATGGCTCATTTTGACTTGACAAAGACAAAACCATATCGTATAAGGTTCTGTTTCTCTATTTAACAACGCCTTATCTCATAATGTGTGTTAGAGAAGTTAACTCGTGAAACTATTTCACAATACTTTTGGTGAAAATCAAAGTCAATACTTAGATATTTCTTGTTACGATTTGGTTGTAAGTCCACTATGTAATATTCTTGGTGGTTAACTACTTCACATTGAAGTTCTTTAAACTTTTCAAAGATTTCTCTTGGCACCTCATTAAGTAGAATCAAACAGAATATCTACTTAAGTCGTCGGTAAATAAAGTGAAGTAGTCATCACCATCTCTGGTTGTGCATGTTATTGGACCACACATATTCTTATGTAATATGGCCAATAACTCACTGGTTCGATTTCCTTTTCAATAAAAAGGGCATGAATCATCTTGCCTTGAATACAAGATTCGCACACACACTATAAGATTCAAAATGAAATGTTTTAGGGATACTAGTCAATACTAGCCTTTTAATGTGCTACACAATCCAGAATCAAGATTAAATCTGGGTCACCAATTTTGAGCCTTTTACAATCTATATGACAAGTAATTTCTAGTTTAGGTCAAGAATATAATTACCTTTGATTGGTATGGGATAACCATTGACCAAGTATAGGCATACAACGCCTGTTCCATTCACAAAAGTGAAACACTTGTGTCGTACACTAAAGTGGATACTATATTCTTTATTTAGAGGTCAGGTACATAATAACGTTTATTAAAGTATACCTCTAAATCAAAAACTAGATTGATCACATTATAACTTTTATATGTCTCTATAAAAATAAAACTACAATAGTTATATTTCCCTTGTAGGTCGACATTTAATCATGGCTAGTCGTCGCACGAATCATTATTATATGCATTGAATACATCAATGAAAACCATAATGGGTATCTAATACCCAAAAATTGCATTTAGCAAAATAAATGTCGATCATATAGATATTATGGGTGAAAATAGTACACCCAATTTCTAACTCTTTAGAAAACCTGGGCAGATTCTTTTCTTGTGTCCTACACTGTAAGATTTGAATCATCTAAGGTTGGGTTTGACACCTTGCTTAGATATTGACTTTCGTATTCAAAATAGACTTCCCTTTTTCCCTCGCCTTGTGCCAACATCGTGCCAACCTACTCTTGAACCTCGTTTTATTCTTAACAATTAAGAATATAAACATCCCTCTTAGAGCTCGCACTCACTTTTATGAATCTCTACCTAGACAAGTAGATTAGAATTATAATGAAGATAACTCTTTATTTCATTCATGGTTTTACCTTCAAAAAGGATAAACCTTTCATAAAATGACTACGGTATTTGGTTAATCGTGATTTCAAATAAATCGAGAAACCTAGTCGTCCCAACTGATTTAGCCTATATTGAGGTAAGCCTCGATAAGGAGCATTATGACGACATATCAAAAATTACAAATATTTTCTTTGGAGCAAAAAGATTGATGCACCATTGTAATAAGGAGACGTCACTAAAAACAAAATCAAAATGTTTTTAATTAAGTGTGACATATTCATATACTCTTCATAAGAGATATTTGCAATGGTTAAAGTGAGGATCAAAAGAAAAATCATTTTGTCTTTAGCTACGGTGGTTTAAACGGAGATCGCAATCAAAATGCTACCGTATAAAATAATGGAAACTCCTTTCCACGATTGAACGAATTTACAAGTTTGTAGAAGGAAAAATAATTGTCAATGCGCGAATATCATAAACGGAAAATAAACATTCATTGCTTAAATATAATTTACTTGTAAAACAATTTTAAACAAGTCACTCATATAATGACCCCTCACGAAATTATATAAGTGATTCCAAGACCCATCTTTAGACAAAAATAGTCATCGTATGCTACCTTTATCTAAAAAATGGTAAGTCAATACTTGACTAATTCTACACTTAGAACTCTTGGTTGACGGATTTCAACTAAATCCATCTTCTAGTCCCAACATAACGCTTATCTCGTTGAGTCCAATCCAATTTTGGCTTGTGATCGCATCACCCTACTTACCCGAGGTAAAAAGGGACCCACGAGCGTGGTAGCCCTAATGAATACGGGGTTCATAGGTGTTACTAATTGGTAAGGCTAAATCTCAATTTTTTTTTAAGTTATGTGAGAGGTCTTGTCAATTTTGTTATTAATTCCCTATAAGCGAACTAAGTCGGTGAATTTTGAATAACTTTGAATTGACAATCGAGAAATAAAATGCATGTCGGCGATTTTGGCATGAGCGGAAAAATAAAGCAAGCAAATAATAAATCCTAGTATGGCCACCTAGCTAATCTAATTAACTAGTAGATTACAAAATCGGAAACCAACTCCTTGGCCCCCTTGCCTCTTCATGGCACCATCTTTTGGAACACCGACTTCGGGAATCTCCGTCTTCATAATAATTAATTACAAAAAGATACAAATAAAATTCCTTTTATACATTTGATCTAAAAATGAAATGAAATTATTACAAACGGCGATACGATATCGCAAATAAAATTACAACCGAATCGGTATTCCCTTACATTACGGGTAATACCGATTAAAATAATCTAGGCCATACTAGGTACAACTTGCATTAAAAATTAAATAAATGACATTCATTGTGACAACCCTCGCGAATGCGGAAATATAAAACATACAAGCATGTGAATTATATAGCGGAAATAGGTAATTTTAAAAACTTTTATACATGCAAGTTAAATAAAACGAGGAGTGTCAAAATATTACAACTAAATGCGGAAAATACAACAAAGAGACGGGGTCTCTTAAAATGTTAGAAAAGAACAAGTGTTTAGCAAAACTAGCTAATATCGTCTAGAGGTGAAACTCCAGGGACAACGCCCGCTAGCTCACACCCGAACCCAAAATAGTCAAGCAAAAAGCCATCCAAGCAAGCAACCTGTTCATCCATGAAAAACATGAACGCCACAGTCAGTGGGGAGTAACTCCGGGTTCTCCCAGCCATATCACATTAAACGTACATATAAGGAAATACAAAAGTAAAATCATGCATATATAGATATCCATGTGAGTACGATAAGAATAGATAGGCAATTCAATATATAATGATAAGATCATGTGGAAATCAAATCCGAAACCATCATGTTATTCAAAGACTCGGGGAAGACACTCTTAGGCAACCGAATACGCTCACTAGGGCTTGCATCTCACCGTTAGCGGTATAAGTTTGATAAGATTGAGACTCGACAGACAAACCAAGTCAAGTCATGCGATGATCACAATAAATCCACATATTATCATCCATTCACGAACCAAACATTGACGGTGTCCCAATCAATGCAAGACCATGAACAATATTAAGAAATCACTCTTCAAAGAACGACGACACAAGACGACATCTCTCACGGTAAATGAAACGCACTAGCATCGTGTACATGGCAAGTATGATTAACAGGCAGCCACGGGATAAACATTTCCCTGAACTCATACACGATGCTACATTTCGTATATGTAGACTAATTTCCTCCTGGTAGCACGACGATAATAATACGGTCCTAGTCTAAACCTGGCCAGGATCTCGGAATCACGTTTTCCGATTCGACATGCGATAACGTTTCGCATCCAAGACTCGGTCTTACAATATATATGCCGAGTACCCCAAATTCGGTAGATCAATTCACGAAAGAGGCGGAAAAGAGCTCAATCCTCATAACAAGCGTACGCTACATGCAAATAACACATCCTCGCAAGTACACAACATTTGACGGCCGGGTCGATCAACGCATAGCGTTCACTCCCAACAACCCGTCGTCGTATCCCACTAACACAGTGCAATTAAGCAGTAGGATACCTGCGGGTGGCACCTCTCCGTTCCGACATTCCAGCCTTACGAACGGGAAGCTAGCCAAGGAATGAGAGTACAAAGCACAAGACAAAATAGTGCTCAAACCGTATCATTTGTAAAAACCGACTCAAAGTGGGACATAGCAAAACCGTCACAAAACATGTGATACAAGCGAATGAAATATCATATATCCAAAACATGAATATTATAAGTCACTACGTAAAATTATACGATAAACGGATCATGAACTATTATAAATTACGAGTTTTAGAAATGAAAGGAAAAGAACACAGCCGTGTTCCAGGCCGGTCATTGGACCGGCGGCCGGTGGGCCGGCTCGCACTACAGGGCAAAATCCAAAAATCACAAAAACAGAGAAATGTGCTACAGGCCGGTCGATGAACCGGCGGCCGGTGGGACGGCTCAGAGCACCCCTATACAAAAATTCCCAAAAACTTCAATATTGTTACTGATGTGTTCCCAGCCGGTTGGCAGACCGGCAGCCGGTCGACCGGCAGGGAACACCAGTTCACCCGAGAGCCTCTTTCACTTAACTAATTCATTTCAATTCTCATATATACTTCAAATAATCATCAACAATCAATATACATCATCAACATTCATCATATAACAACATTCATTAATCATAACATGATTACTAAGCTTCTAATCGTATTCTAAATACGATTTCTAGCATATAAAGCATGTAAAACACGTAAATGATATCGAGTAACCCTTCACCGTTACCTTTAAGCGTCTCTACTAATCGTCAAGCTCCTCTTCAATAAGGTAATAGTCTTTGTCGGGATCTTGGAGGTCACCACCTACAAATAGATCATAAAAGTTGAATGAAATTCATCTTGAGAAAGACGGAAAGATTGAAAAGCGAGAAAGACGATGATTTTAATATCAATACGGATAGAGGAAGGTAAGGGGAGAAGAATGAGATGAACTTACGCGAATTCTATCAAAGAACGAAGGATATACGATGATTCAAAGATCGAAATCAAAGAGGGAGGCAAGGTTTTGAGATTTCTTAAGGAGGAAGTAATTTGGTTTGTGTTTGAGTAATGAATTAGGTTAAGGAGTATGAATGGAATATGAAAGAAAAAGTCAAGGAAAGTCAAACTCGCCTTAAGACGGGATTCTCATGGAATCTCGCGAAAATTCCAAATACGAACTCGGAAATTCTAAATTCGACTCGGAACATAAAATTCTAAATTAAAACTTAAAATTACAGAAAAGTATTCGTAAAATATTTTCATTAGAAAAATAGGGTACATTTCCGGGTGTTACATTCATTCATTCAACAATAACAACATAAATAAAATGCTGTAAAAATCATGCCAAAATCGCCCTAGATACTTATCATGCTCATTCTAGCTCGTTTTATGGATTTTATCGATTTTTAACCATTAAAAATCAATAATCAACACTTAAATCGTATTTAAGATCAAACTAATTATCTTAACCAATTTAGAACTCAAAATGAGTCCCCACTAACTTTGTTTGTATTTAATTAGTTCGAATTGATCGTATTTGCTAAATATAGAGGTTTAATCACAACATTTATGAATTAAACCCAAAATAAAATATAAAACTCATAAAAATTTGAAACAAAATTTTTTGTACTTTCTCGAACAGTTCCAGGAACTCTACAAACCAGAAACATTTGCCCAAAAATTTTGAATAGATTTTATGAACAAATAACTTAGTATTGAACGGTTTTATCAAATAAAAACCATTAAATATAGTAAAATAGTGAAAAAAATTATATAATTTCACCAAGATGATATAAATCAGATTATAAAATGTACCAAAAACAAGACCAGAAAAGGAGGTTTCAATTTTATGAACATAATAATATCACTTTATTGACTTTTATCTCATAAAAATCAATAATCATGCAAAACATAATTAAAAGTCACGACATTTTACATACAGTATGTACAACATGCATGTGAGATCATATAAAAATTTCATGGCCAGAATCAACATGAAACTATTTTTAGTTAACTTTTAACATAAAATATGCATATTAACATGATTTGACCAAAACCATTTTGAGGTCAGTAGGTATGCATGCAAATCAAAAATTTCGTGCAAACCAATTTTTAACACAAATTTTCAATTTTACCCAAGTTATCGTATAACTCGATTTTAATGCTTAAAATCAACATGCATGTAACAATTGAGCTCTGATACCACATGAAAGTCCTAGACCTCTAATTAGACTCCTCTAATTAGTTCATTAAATTACATTAACTTAATAATTTAGGATCTAGTTATCATGCATGCAAATATAAAAGCATAAAAGAAAAGATAAGACCAAAACATCCTTACATTAGGATTTTTCGGTTCAATATGGGCACGATAAGAACTCTTTCTTATTGTTCTTGAGCATGAAATTAGTGGATGATCTTCCATAAAACAACCTCCATAGTAGAAGGTCTCCTTCTTGTTGCACCCAAGATTAAACCCAAATAATCTTAACTTATTATTTACTAGATAATAAGTAAGAATTAATACTACTAATATTATTTTATTACTACACTAGTAATATGACATGAATATTAGTTTGCATGTGAGTTTTAGAGAGTTGTTGAGTTAGAAAGAGAAGTAAGAAATAAGCATAAAAATGAAGTAGTCCAAATGTGAACAACTCTTGTTCACTTATAAAGGCCATATGGATGGTCAAGACTCACTCAAATGAGTGATTTTTGTGCTTATTTTATTCTCATGCCAATAGGTAGAGTGTGGGAAAGAGAATGATAATGATCATATGTCATAACATGTCATAATCACTTGGTGGAGTGTGGAATTGGTAGAGCAAAATCACTACTGATTTTGTCTACACAAAATCGGTGCACATGAGTCTACAATGGACCATTTTGATTTTTGATATTTGTCCCACAAATACTTATTAATCATATGCTTAATTATCTTGTATAATTAAGTGTTAATTTGATCATATAACAATTATATGACACAAATTAATAAACAATATGTACTTAACTTTTAAGTGATATTTTACCATTATGTCAATATATAATGGATCCCACAATGCCCAGTTAATTTATTTTACAACTCCTTGTAAATATAATTAACTAATTACCTCTACCTCAAAATATATGCATTATTACCTCTACCTCAAAATATATGCATTACCTCAACTAATTTAATCAATTAACGATTAATCACTAAATTAAATCTTATTTAATCGTATTAAAATAAGACGTAAAATTTGTTCAGTCAGTTATCGTATATTTGACTAATAATCTTAAGTGGAATGAGTTCCTAACTCAATTTCCAATAAATAACTCTCGTAACTAAAAGTACATATCAAATATATATAATGCCCTAATTAAACTGTATCGTATACAAATAATTAGTATTTTATTTGGGTCTCATCCTATAGGTGTGACCTAAAGGGATCAGTTGACCACCGCCGTCATACGACAATAACGTCAAACTCTAGTCAGCCGAGCGTTACCTATTTACGTTAATCAATTGACGTGGAGTATCAAAATATACTAAACATGCCACGTATATTCCAAATAAGATTTATTATATATATGCACTATTGTGGAGGACACTTACTCCAACAGAGACATATTACATGTGAATAATAAGAAAGTAAAGGTTGGTGACAAAGATCAAACTTATCTATGGCACTGTCGTATGGGACACATAAATGAAAAACGTGTAAAGAAGCTCATTAAGAATGAGACTATCTCCCCATTTGATTACGAATCATTTGGCACGTGTGAATCATGTCTTATCGGCAAAATGACTCGAATTTCCTTCAAAGGTGTTGGAATGCGTGCTAATGACCTATTAGGACTCATACATACTGATGTTTGTGGACCTATGTCAATCAACACAAGAGACGGCTATAGATATTTAATCACTTTCACGAATGATTTGAGTAGATACGGATATGTCTACTTAATGAAGCATAAAAGTGAGTCCTTTAAAAAGTTCAAGGAGTTCCACAATAAGGTTGAGAACCAACTGGGAAGAAAGGTTAAAGCACTTCGATCAGATCGTGGTGGCGAATATCTTTCAAATGAGTTTGATCAACACCTTAGAGACTGTGGCATAGTATTAAAGTTAACTCCACCTGGAACACCTCAATTAAATGGTGTGTCCAAACGGATAAATCGAACATTACTTGATATGGTTCGATCCATGATGAGTCACACGGTAGTACCTGATACACTATCGGGTTTTGCTCTTTTGTCAGCTGCTCTTATACTTAACCGAAGTCCGTCTAAAGGTGTAGACAAGACTCCATATGAGATATGGAAGGGAACGGTCCCTAACTTGTCCTTTATTCGGGTTTGGGGCTGCGAGGCTTATGTCAAGTGGAGACACGAGGATAAGCTTGGCCCGCGATCGTTCAAGACATACTTTATTGGTTATCCAAAAGGAATGTTTGGTCATTACTTATATTCGCCTACCGAACATTGAGTTTTTGTTGCGGCTAGTGCGAAGTTCTTAGAGAAAGAGTTTCTCGAGAACAAGTCAGGTAATTTAACCTTCGATCTGTCGGAGATTCAAGAACCAACAACCGAGCAACCGATGGAGGAAGATGTTCCTTCAACTTCTGCTACGGTTAATATTCCTAAAGAACCTATGAGGTCGGGTAGAGTCTCCATTCCTCCAAACAGATACATTGGTATGGTCGAGGAGAATGATAGAGATGACATTTTGCTCCTAGAGAGTAACGAACCCGCTACCTATAGAGGTGCCATGACCTGTTCCGACTCTAAACTATGGCTTGAAGCTATGCAATCCGAGATGGACTCCATGTATGAGAATGACGTATGGGATCTTGTTGATTTGCCTGATGAGGTACGACCTCTTCAGTGCAAATGGCTTTTATAAGATAAAGCATTCTGTAGAAAGACAACCAGACACCTATAAGGCACGACTAGTGGCAAAAGGTTTCGGGTTGCTGAGGTTCCTTATAAGTGGTACCACTCCTACGGGTGATGGCATTAGCAGTATCCCTTGGTTGCTCACCATGAGGTGGAAGTTGGCCTTGTTTCCTTTGGGTATTAGAGGCAGCCAATTGGGCCATTTGAGTTTCAAGCATCTTGATGGCAGCATTTTGAGCTTGATCACTCTTTTGAAGTTGAGCAAACATTGAATCTTGTTGCATTATGATGATCTTTGCAAGGATTGCATTATGATGAAATCTTTGCACCCGTAGTTATGCTGCGTTACATTCGGATAATCTTAGCGATTGCCGCTTTTCATGACTATGAAATTTGGCAGATGGATGTGAAAACCGCCTTCTTAAACGGTTAATTGAAGGAGGAATTGTACATGGTACAGTCCGAAGGTTTCATTGATCCTAAAAATCCTAAGAAAGTGGGCAGGCTTAAGCGTTCCATTTATGGACTTAAGCAAGCTTCTCGGAGTTGGAATCATCGTTTCGACCAGGTGATAAAAGAGAATGGTTTCACTCGATCGATCGAGGAACGATGCTTGTATGTCAAGTCGAGTGGGAGTAAGATTGTCTTCTTGATATTGTATGTCGATGACATACTTTTGATTGGGAATGACATCCCTCTCTTATCTTCGGTAAAAGTATGGTTAAAGAACCATTTCCAGATGAAAGATCTGGGTGAGGCACAACACATATTGGGGATCCGTATCTATAGAGATAGATCACGACGGATGTTATCACTCAGTCTGGAGTCTTATATAGATAAGATTCTTGAAAGGTTCAGCATGACCAACTCCAAGAAGGGGTACCTTCCAATGACTTCTGCGATGCATTTGAGTAAAACTCAGGCACCCAAGACATCGGAAGAGGTCGAGCCCATGAGTCGTGTTCCTTATGCATCAGCCATAGGATCGATCATGTATGCCATGATATGCACACGTCCAGACGTGGCATATGCATTGAGTATGACGAGTCGGTACCAAGGCAATCCAGGTTAAACACACTAGATGGCTGTTAAAAATATCCTTAAGTACTTACGAAGGACTAAGGATTGGGTATTGACTTATGGAGGAGATACTAAGCTATGCGCAATCGGTTACGCGAATGCTAGCTTCCAAACGGATCGAGATTACTCGAAATCTCAGTCTGGATTCGTCTTTACTCTTAATGGCGCTGCGGTCAGTTGGAAAAGTTCCAAACAAAGTGTTATAGCAGATTCTACATGTGACACCCTCAAATTTGCGGAAGGAAAAAAAAATAATTTAAATACATAATGAAGGTGTCTGAAATAAAAAGGGTCATTACAAAACGGAAATAATATTATACAATAAAAAGTATCTGAAACGGGAGACATATCTCCCGTATAAATACAGAAATAACAGAGTGTATAATAATATACAATCTAAGAACCGAATATAGGTCCAAGGTAAATACTTCGCTCGCTAGCTCGTCAATGTACCCAATGTATGCATCACAAACCTGCCAACCGCATTAAATATAAACACGGAAGCCACAGTCAGTGGGGAGTAACTCCGAGTTCTCCCAGCCACGAAATGTCGAGTTTAATGAAACATGAAAACATAAAAGCAATGTATATATAAAATACAAAACCTTAACATATATGATATGCTTTTCCTGTTATGAAACAGATAACTAACAAATAACCTAGCATGTGAAAGCTATCATGTGAATCCGATAATAAAATATAACAAGAGGTAGGGAAGCTGGTATGCTGGCTCAGCGGTTACCACGTAACATGGCCCTGATACACTCAAACCCTAATCAACACGTAATCATTTGAATCAGTTAACAATCGGTAATCCAAACTCTATCAATCCTAGCCGGCTTGCATCTCACCTTCTAGAACTCATAGAATCATACAAACATGAAAGACCAATACGTCTACAAACAGGCATAAGTTCTTAGCACGGCCAATAGTCGACTTCTGTAACTCGAGGCTATACCACAAGGTAGGAAACCATCCTAGTCCTAGACTGATCAGACCTAGCGACAACAGCTATTCCGTTCCCCGTCCCATGACATAACCGTCTATGAGAAACTCTACTAGGCGACCCCCTAAGCAGAGATGGCTAGTACTTAAGCTGGCTCCAGTCCCAAAACGGATCAGGCAGCCATGCCCCGACTTGGATATAAACCCACCAAGCCGAGACACAAAAGCTATCAACAAGTGAACATATACTCGTTAAAGACAGTACCTGCCTATCAATGTCATGGTCCAAGCTACTCATTTAGAATTAGAATGGTCAAGACGCCATATACTCATAATTCTCTATGGGTACTTAGTCAACACGACACCAACCATATAATAAAACAGTCACGGGAAAAACATCCTATCATGTGACTAATTGCATATCAATAATAATCAAATATCATATCGCCTCATATCTACTAAGGCTAATTCATAATTAAATACAACCTTACTTGAAGACAAATCCCCGACCCGAGTCCCGCGACGGGTCATCAGTCAAATCGGGGCTGACTAGATCTTAGTTTGACCAAACCCGTTGGATCAAACCGGCTAGAAACAGAGTCTTAGCCCTCGAGGCTTGAACATAAAATCACATATTCAATACATGTTATTATATTAAAACTCCTAACATGTGAATAATTAAATCTTACGTAAACCCCCGTTTGACTTAAAGGCTATCAAATTAAACCACGATCTCGTCTTATAATTTCTAACATGTGAGAAATAATAATTTTATGAAAACCTTTTTTAATTAAATATTTTACTTATTAATATTTCTCGCTTGCTAATTATTACAAAACACCATAAAATTGACGATAACTCAAAAACCGTCACGAGTCCCAAAGTGGGACCCATGGGTTGAGTTGGGCCGGACCCACATGGGCCTGGACTGGGCCCCACGGCTGTTTTGGCTACCAATGGGCTGTTTTGATTTAATTTTTCTAAAACCGATTTCTCATATTTTCCCGCATGCTTAACATAATTAAAACCCGTCAAAACAACAATTAAACAATCAAACATCGACACAACCCAAACACCAAAACCCGGACCCACCCTTGACCAACCCAGACCGGCTGGACCGGCCTGAACCGGTCTGACCAGCCTGAACCGGCCGGTTCAGCCACCACCACCCACGGCCAACTACATGGCTCAACAACCCCAATTCCAAATAAATTCTAACATGTTTTTAATTACTAACATCCATTTTTAAACATCCAATTTAACCATCCAACATGCAACAATCATCATCATGAAGAAATCATAAAAATATAACAAGAACACTAGCATATTTATAAATTTCCTACAACATAATAAAATTTACCACTTATCATGCTACTAACTAAAATCATAAAATCATAATAATATGAACAAAAACTAAACATGAACCAAAAACTAAAGAAAACCAAAGCTATGTAACATTTATCCGTCGAGTAACTCGGAATCGTTACCTTAGCTAGCTAAAATCAAGTAGCACCAAAATAATAAGAACGAAGAAAATAAGAAACCCGTCTTCTAATCTTCTCCTAAAATATACGAGTCACCAAACTCGTCTTCAAAGTCTTCCCCTATAAGAAATGACAAGAAAAACATTATTAGAATTAAAACTTTGATTTTCCATAATTAAAGTGTTGAAAACGATTTTGACGGAATTGAAAATAAACCGTACTAGAAGATGGGGAGCGAAGAGGATATCCTAGAAATATAAGTTAGGACGGATTTAATTAAGAAATGAAGGTTTTATGAAGGTT